>OX421980.1:65141975-65206975 GCA_949128135.1 Parasteatoda lunata | reverse complement strand
AATGCACATCAAGACACATTATTTTAGTTTTCCAGTATGAATCATTTAAAAAATTTGAAATATGGCAAAGGGCCGAATCATGTTTAAATGTCCCACCAATTATCTGTATGCATGGAATTACCTTACGTTGTATTATTTATTCCGCATTTTATATGTATTACGTTGCATTATTTATGATGCATTTATGAAGCATTTTGTTGAATTTATTCAGCATTACAACGCCATTTCCTGAGAAAATGAAAACAAAGTGAAACTTTCGTTTTAGATTGTGTTTTACAATTTTTTCGACAGATTTTAATCTAAGAAATGGTCTAAATTACAGTATAGGAAAATTATCTAGTAGAGTATAGAAACATTATCTAGTTTGTAATAGTTTTAAAATAAAGTAAAAGTAATGTTACACTAACTTGATCCTAGCTTAAAATTTATAATTGAGAAATGCCATAAAAACATGCCTAAACAAAAAAAAAAAAAAAAAAAAAAAAAGGAAGATCAAGATATATAAAGACAAAAAAAAAATGGCATTGATTTCTTTTAGAACAAAAATCAAGTAGTTCCATACTTCTGACAAACAAGTGTTGAAGCATCAGGATATTGTTGAGTTCTATTTTTTTTTACTAGAGACAAAAAAGTGATAGGATCTTAGGTTTGTTTTGGGGAAAAGAAAATCTCAAAGCAAAAATAAGCAAACACGCCCATCTCATGTGGGAAAGAAACCGATTTCTTTATAGAATGATTTTATCGAACCGTTCAAGCGGCGTGTTCAGTTGTGGTATGACCCCATATCTTTAAAAAAAAAGTCTTTCAATGAAATCTAAAAATATAAAATAGTGGAGTCTAGTTTTCTGTTGGAAAGAGCTGTATCAGCGAATATTGAAACTCGTAGATTAACTGTCGATTTTATGATATATAAGACAGAGTACAAAAAATGATTGCAATATAAAAACTTATTTGAAAGAAAGAAAAAGAGCATTGCATTGGATGTTCTTTTTCAGATATATACTTTTAGATGGGTACCCTTACATGATTATATAATTTATGAGAATCGTAAGTTTTCTGTATTAACAAAAAGTTTTGTATTTTTGACAACAAATTCATAAAATTTTCTGGTTGAAAATGTGAGCAATTTTTAAAATTTATCTCTAAAAAACTTTTTTTCTGCTATAAAAGCATTTTATAATTAAAAAAAAAACAATATTAATTAAAATTATACTACAAAAATTATATTAGAACAATTAACTTTACATTCTAGCAAACTCAATCTTTTATTATTGAAAAAATATAGCCTACATTTCTATATTATTAATAGGATGGAGGAAATTTAGGAATTCTTTTAAAAGGAGAAAAGCTGTTTTTTACTATAGTTTCCCGTACAAAGAAAATAAAATTCTAGTTAAATTACTGTACTGTATGGTAATGACAGTTCTGGTAAAAAAAAACATAATTCTAGCAATAAATATCAAATTATACTGTATTCAAACCATACAGTAGGTAATTTCTCCGTTCATTTGGTAACTATTTAACGAAAATTCTGGCTTTCAAACTTTTTGATCTAATGACCACATATTTAGTAAAGAATACAAAACTAAAAAGCAAATTTAACTGAATGTTTTTATATCATTTTTTGAGATGTTTTTATACCATATTTTTAACAAAAATCATTACCAAAACTCTTCGATAAAATTTAGAAACCGTTTTGGTGTTCTCATAGTGACAGAAACCCGGTAAATATTACCATATTCTTATAGTTTTGACTTTGCTTTTTTTAGTGCGATAGTAAAGTTTCCGTAATTTCGTCTTATATTGTGGATATGCAAAACATCTTATTACCAATTTTTACTATCAATACTTTTCCCATAGTGACAGAAACCCGGTAAATATTACCATATTCTTATAGTTTTGAATTTGCTTTTTTTAGTGCGATAGTAAAGTTTCCGTAATTTCGTCTTATATTGTGGATATGCAAAACATCTTATTACCAATTTTTACTATCAATACTTTTCCCATAGTGACAGAAACCCGGTAAATATTACCATATTCTTATAGTTTTGAATTTGCTTTTTTTAGTGCGATAGTAAAGTTTCCGTAATTTCGTCTTATATTGTGGATATGCAAAACATCTTATTACCAATTTTTACTATCAATACTTTTCCCATAGTGACAGAAACCCGGTAAATATTACCATATTCTTATAGTTTTGAATTTGCTTTTTTTAGTGCGATAGTAAAGTTTCCGTAATTTCGTCTTATATTGTGGATATGCAAAACATCTTATTACCAATTTTTACTATCAATACTTTTTAGTACCAATTTTTACTACTTGTACCAAATTTTATTACATGTTAGAGAAACAAAGCGCTTTGGTAAAAATTACATAGTTTATTTGTTTGTTTGTACCCGGTAATTTTTCTATATTCTTATAATTTTGGCCTTACTTTTTTTCTCAGAGCTATAGGTACTTCAGAAGTTTTCGTATTTTTCTCTTATGTCGTGGATACGCAAAACAATTTATTGTCTTTCTGGAAATCTCTTTAGAAACGTTTTTTTTTTCCAGTTTGAAATTTCCCGTGAATTTATGATCCAAATATAATACTAATTTCTTAAAGAATATTTAGAAAATATATAACAACTAGTTACAAAATAATGTTTATTCCTAAACCAAAATAAAATTCCAAGTTTTCCATGTGCGTAGCTGCCTTCGTTGCCCAGCCAATGTCAACATTTATGTTTTAGAAAAACATGAAATACTCGTGTATGTTTTCCAAAATAATTCTCAGGCGTATTCTCAGAAGTATAACATTTTGATAGTAAGTGAAACGTTTTTTCCTCGATATTTTAGTGGCTTTTTGGATTTTGAGAAATATAAGTGCTAGAATTTGATAGCTGCTACAAAAAAAGACCGTTTTATGTTTTAAAGACTTGATAAAAAATTTCCCAGGAGTACCAAGTTCGCTTCAACAACCGAGTACTCAGAATAGGATATCAGAATATTGTTGTGATGGGAATATGTTATCGGAATATGTTGCTTGTTATTTCCATATTTTACATCAGTATGCTAATATTATTCTAGTATTTTTTCAATCCAAATCATTTGTATAATCAATATTTTGTTGGTTTAATTAATTAACAAAATACAAGAAAAATTTGATGACAATCTAAATGAATAAAAATAAACAAATACGTTTTTTTTAGGATAAATCCACAATCTTATACATCGTAAACTGTTTTTGTGTGAGAATACCTCGTTAAAATAATTATTCAAAATTTCTTGTAATAAAGAGTTATAACGAATAATACAAAGTTCTGATACATTCAGCGCATATGATTCTTCTAAATTAAATCCAACAATTCCGTTTTCCTCCAAATCATACTTTGTAATCTTATTTATTCAGAACCTTTAACACATGACTTTCCATCTAATAAGCAGTCAATTGAAAATTCCCATTCAATGATGTGTCGCAACGTAACCAATGCAGGCCATGCAAAGGATTTTTATTTTATTTACGGCAGCGATCAACATTGTCTAACTTTCATGATATTATGCAAAACAAAAACAATAGAATTCTGAATCAAATAAAAAGTAGGCATTTTAATTTGATAATTGCATATAAAAAAGTCTGACCTAAAATAATTTTATTTTGATAGCAAGAGAAAGAAATTCTGGTTAAAAAAACATCATAATTCTGGTTAATAAAACAAAAATATATGGTATTTAAACCCTTAATTTGGTAGTTTTTCCTTGAAAATGGCAATGGTTTACTGTGAATTTCGGTTTTCAAAATTATAGTACTTATTACCCTACATTTAGCAAAAATTATAACAGAAAATAAAATTTAACCCAATAAATGACTTTTATGCCATGCTGTAGTGTGATAAAATTACTGAACTTTCACCCCATTTACCGAATGTTCTCACGTATTATAACATCATATTTGATTATTAATTTTGCCAAAATCATTACCAAAGCTCTTCAGTAAAAATTTCCGAGCTTTTTCGTGTTCCTCTGGAGCCAGATATATCGTAATTGTTATCATATTTCTGAAGTTATGACCATTTTCTTTCAGTGCAGATTTTTTTAGTTTACATAAATCCTTAAAAATCATAAAAAATGAGAAAAATTTACTAAAAAGTACAAAAAATGCTCATTTAAGGAATTAAGGTTTGTTTGCCAGAGAACGGTTATATAGCTTTAGTAAATAGAATAGAGAAAATTTGTGGCGAAGCTTCTATATTTTTTCTATACCGAAAATACAGTCTTTCGAACTAGTGCAGTGAGTTTCAAAAGTAGCAAGATATGACTCAGAATGACTTGTGTCATAAGGATTTGATTTTTATAAGCTAAGTGACAATCCTATTGGTTCAATAAAAGGGTTGATCTTGTAAATCTTTTAATAAATCAGTGCCATAACTATTAATTAAGTCATAGAATCAGACATAAAATATATCATAAAATCATATTTTGGAACTTTTGACCATATTCTTTCAGTGCAGATTTTTGTGGTTTGCATAAATCCCTAAAAATCATAAAAAATTAGAAAAATTTACTAAAAAGTACATAAAATGTTCATTTAGGAAATTGAGGTCTGTTTGCCAGTGAACGATTATATAGCTTTAGTAAATGGAATAGAGAAAAATCTGTGGCGAAGCTTCTATACTTTTTCTATACAGAAAATACAGTCTTTTGCACTAGTACAGTGAATTTCAAAAATAGAAAGATATGACTCAGAATGACTTATGTTATGAGGATTTGATTTTTATGAACTAAGTGACAATCCTATTGGTTCAATAAAAGGGTTGATCTTGTAAATCTTTTAATAAATTAGTGCTAACTATTAAATCATAGAATCAGACATAAAGTAATACTTTATCCGAAGAAACACACCGTTTTTAAGGATTTGGATTACTGATTGGAAGCGTCTATACTTTTTCTATGCAGAAAATACAGTATTTTGCACTAGTGCAGTGAATTTCACAAATGGAAAGATGTGACTTAGAATAACTAATGTTATAAGGAATTGATTTTCATGAACTAAGTGCTAATCCTATTGGTTCAATAAACGGATTGATCTCGTGAATCATTCCTTAAATTAGTGCTAACTATCAATTAAGTCATAGAATCTGACATAAAATGATACTTTCTCTGACGAAACATACCCTTTTTAAGGATTAAAATTTTTGACCAACAAAATAAGGGTTACCTCAATTTGGCATATATAGTCGCAAAAGTTTAGTAAGGAGAGTAGTCGAAAGTTTAGTAATTGTTTTAGTAATTGTTTCGCGAAGATTAGTAAGATGTTTGCTCAGAGTTATAAAATTTGTTTTTCAAACTTAATTTTAAAATTAACTTTTGATAGTTATTTATTATTTTATTTAATTATGGTCAAAAAAAATTTCAAAAGTAAGACACACAAAATTTTTGCTTTTAGAAGAAATTCAAATAAAGAAAAGTAAGTTTTTCGAAAATTTCTGGGTGCCTTAATTATTATTTACATACAAAAAGCACGGAATATGATGAAATATTCATAATTCCTTATCCAAACATATGCCTAGAAAGTTAATGCGGGATTTTATTAGTAAAACATGGAAAAATAAAATCTGTTATAATACTTTTGTTAAACCTTTGAACAGATTGTTTTAGAATAAACTAATAAAAAAATATAATAAAAAATAATATTTTTTTGTATAAAAAAGTCATTTAGTTTTAATCAAATCTATAATAGTGTTATTCACTTAAAAGATAAATATCTCAACATCATTTCTGCAGACAATATCAATTTAATTATTCTTTGTTTTAACCGGCTTCTTTGTAAGTATTATCGTAAAGCACACAGTTAAAAAAATCCCTGTTTGAAAATTTTTCAAGTAAACATAAAAGCGTAGTATTACAAACTTCAAAGAGAATTTAATATATTTTAACGTTAAAAATAAATAAATTATAATTGCATTTAAAAATGAAATTTTTATCGTAAATGTTTCATACAAAAATAAAAATTTCGATATTTTTTAAGACATGATTGGGAAATATAAACTTTTCTTTTTTGTGCATTTTATGAAAAAACAACTTGCTAAATTGATTTTCTATTTTTCTAAATATGCGTGAGAATTCTTTCTTTCAAAGCTTTATATGATTATTATATGTAAACATTGAATTTGTAACTATAATAATGAGAGAATCTTTAATAGTAATGATGTTTTTGATAAGTTTAGAACTATTCAGAAAACTATGTGAATAGTTTAAAAAATACTAAAAAATTCAATGTCATAAAAATGTTTTTTTTTGTATTATTTCATTAAATTAAGGGTTTTTCAGATTTCCAACAACAGAAATTTCCTCAGTTTTATCTTTATATGAATGGAAATTTACATTGTTTTATGTCCTATTACTCTCCGTCCATAGTAAGAAGACGAATAGCGTTCTAGGTAATTTATTTTGAGGCCGGGATGCCATTGGTTCCAAGCTTTACTGCGTCTACCAACGTTTAATTTATTTTCTCTTGTTTTCAGTTTTTACGTAACAATTTTAACTAAAGGGCTTGTACCATGATTTAGCCTTCAGTCATCTTCTTAACCGTGGACGGACAGTAGTTTCAAATCTGTAATCGGAAATTAAAATTTTTATGCATACTAAGTAATATATATTGATTTGAGACTGAGAATAATCTGCAGTTCCGCAATATCTTGAAAATATTACTTATAGTAAATTATTTTAACTATAATTTATAATTATAGCAAAATAAAAAAATAAATTTTATTTCGATGCCCTAAACTTGCACCTAACCTTTAAAATTTAACTTTTTTTAAAAATGTATACGAACATTTTAGCATTGTTGTATGTAAACAATAAATTAAAAGTTGAAAAGACAGACAGCTAATAGGGTTTGGAGCCCATACTGTAAATGCATGAAACCAATAGAGTTACAACACAACGGCGAACGCAGAACTGACTAAGAAAGAAAAAAGTGAATCAGATAGTCATAATTCATGCTTTTTCTCTAAATGAATTTTTGTTTCCTTTCTTTGCCCTCGCTTTTTACTTTTTCTTGTATGATTTTTTAATGTTCACATCACTTTACATAGGTAAATCCTCTCTGCAGTAACTATAGATTTGTAACTCAATTGATTTTGTCTTATTTTAAAATTTCACTTTTCTTTATTGTGTGTCTCAACATTGTGAAATTTGGGATATAATATCTCTTCGAATACGATGTTGAACAACTCAAAAAATTGTGCGAAGGAACACTTTATTCCGGGATAACACCAAATTGAGCGTTAAAAAACGATTTAAACAGTTTAATTTAAATCTGAACTCTTATAATCGAATTAGCTTTCATCAAATTTTCACTCATTCACGCAAAACGAGAATTATTGTCCCTTTCGAAAATACCGTTGTTATCTTGCTTTTTTAACTCCAGAAGTTTGTAATCGAGAATTAGTCGGAGAATTTGCTATTAGTTGTGATTTGATTTAATGATTTGTTTTTCGTCGTTAAAATAGTTATATATTTTTTTAATTATATTTAATTTTTTTAATCTCTGTGAACTGTAGTAAGTGATTTTAATAAAATAATTTCCATCAACTTCTATTCTGTAAAGATATGTACGTCGTTATGTTATCTCTGTTCTGCTCATATGTTTGATTTAATAATCAATTTTATTTTGAAAATTAGTGCACTCTAATTTAATGCTACTTTATAATTTCTCTTAATAATACATTTACTGTCACTTGTGTGTATCTTATTTTATTATACTTATAAATTCTAGTGTTACTGAATGTAAAAAATGGAGGCGGCTACTTTACATCAAGGAATGTAATAGACGCGGTGTAGTTAAACACGTAGTGGAACACCACTTGGTTAAAGGAGTTGCCATCGTTTTTGGTGCTAACACTAAAATGTTTTACAGCGCACATTCGTTGGGTACTTGTTAATAGCATCGAAGCAGCAGTCTGCATTTTAAGTTTTTAACTGTGATTTTTAAATTTTTTCGACTTTATAAAAATTTCAGGGTAATAAAGCTCTTGCTTTCGTAGATGTATATGAGAATTTTATTAAAAAGGGATTTAGTGAAATCTCAATTCATTATAAAAAAAAAATAAGAGCACATTTTCAATTGTTTTCCTTATAAATCTAAACGCATTTTTTAAAATTGCCTGCTTCATTAAGTGCCGATGCATCTAAGGAATTGTTATGCTCATTTAGGGTATTTGTAATATGTAAGATAAGGATTTTGTTATTTATATTGAATTTTTTTTTTCTTTTCTTAAATTTATTTGGATCCCGTAATGGGTTTATCGTAAAGACATGGTTCAAACTAGATCTTATGAGTGAGAGAGTGGCTGATCACTTTGAACAGCCTGAGTAG
This sequence comes from Parasteatoda lunata, assembly GCA_949128135.1. NCBI lineage: Eukaryota > Metazoa > Arthropoda > Arachnida > Araneae > Theridiidae > Parasteatoda > Parasteatoda lunata. Next base: position 65,198,616 of record OX421980.1, on the reverse strand, counting down.
CTATCTAAGGTGCGTGATATCAGTCCTTGTTAAGTTGTTCTAGCGTTATGTACTCAACTTTGAGCGTAGGTCATTGGGGTACCAAGACGACAGTGCCATCCTCTCTGTCGAGGATCTAAATTGTGATGTCATTTCTTCGGATCATTCTCAGAGATTTTTCCCGGACCGTCTCAAAAATCCATTCTAGAGTCGTGGGGGCTCATGGGTTACAGCATTCGTCTACCAATGAGGTGATACTGGTTCGTATTCCAACGGTATCTGGTTGACACGAATTTCGCTCCCGGCTCGCACCGACGGAAAATATTCTGAGACGTCGACGCATCCTTGGGTAGAATCCCCTTGTCATAAAGTTTTCGTGGTTTTCATCTCCTGGTTACTCAAATGCGTGTTAGTACCATCAAAAAGTTCTTCACGAAGGCTAGTTTGTTTTAATTCCTGATCCAGCAGTTTCTTTGTTTTCTGGGTTGCGCTCAAAACTAAAAGACTACTGAGTTGAAAATTGATAGTCTTAAATTCACAACTAGGACAGCTTTTCAATGCTGGCTATGAAATAAAATCGAACATTCTGCAGCTCTAATGCTACGTAAATAAAGAACTACTACTTTTTTCATTTTCATATTGTAGATTCTTTACTATAATTTTTGTACATTTCTTTTAGAAGTGAAATTTAGTATTTAAATGCCACTCTTCAGAAAATTTCCTAATTAAAAAAATTAAGAATATTTTTTCTACATATTCTTTCAAAAAAATTCTAAAACTGATATTACAATTTTTGTTAGGATTTTTTAAATCTTCTCGTGTTAACTATCAATAAGTCTAAACATATAAGTCGACAAGATGATAAATACCCTTGCAACCGTTTTTTTAGGGACACTGGTCAGTTTAATAGCCATTGTCAGACATAGGTAACCTTTACAGCTGAACCAGCTGTTACATATCAATTACTAACACCTTCATTTAAATGATGTAGATTTTTACAAAAAATTTTTAAAATTCATATTTTTTTTAACTCTTTAGAAAACAGTTTTTATTTTTCCATGGAAAAGCCAATTACGACTTTAATATATCAGTTAAGGTAAAAATAATAATATTCTGCCAAATCAAAATAAAAAATAACTATTTGGGCAACTGGGGACTGAGATATATGTGTGTCACAGGCATGCACTTTTTAGACGGGACACATATGTCCTAGTGGTGTTTTTGTACTATAAGTATTCGACATAAGTATTTCGTAGTATTGAGGTAGAAAGGGAGAAATGAACAGATAGTAATAGTACAAAATAGTACAACAGAAAATAGCACTGGTGTAAATTTGTTGGCTTTGATGATTTAATCTCTTTTGTACCGTTTAGAACCGTCTTGCTTTTTAATACTTTGACGTAAAAAAAATACTTCTTTTATTATCCTAGAAAATATAATTTTGAAATTCCTTTATTCAAAAATAATTTCATTTAGGGTAGCGATGATTGGATTTTATTAGGGGCTCAAGAAAGAGTCCCTTTGAAATGATAAAATTTTTTCCTTTAGTTTACTTCTTGTAGTTTCTTCTTTTAGTTTCTTTTAGTTTACTTACTCGTGAATTGCCATAAAGCTTTACTACAATTAAAAACAAAAGAAGGCGGTGGAAACTAAAACTTATGTATTGATAATGTAAACTTTTAAGTATTCCGCTCAAGTGTTTCTGATTACATTTTAGTTTTATACTGTTTGTGTATATTTAGGGAATTTTATACACATTACCATGCATACATGAAAACCACTAATGTATCAATATACACAAGAACGACTAATTTATTTAAAAAAATGCTATGATGCGTATAACACAAACTTACATTTAAATTTCATCATATATTCAGAATACTAATTCATGTATAAATGTTATTCATACATAACATTTATTCTCTTTCTTAGTATAAAAACGTAAATATCTTATGAATTAGTTTTATTTGCAAATGATTTATTTGGGAATTAAACAAAATACTTATTTTTGGGACGTAATTTTTAAGAGTGACAGCCTAAGTATTCAGTTAAATCACAATAAATATCTAAATGATGCATTTTAATTCTAAAAACAAGGAATGCTTAATGCATTAAACTTATATGACTAAACTTATCATTCAAAACTAAGAGTCAAACTTGTAAAGAATTAAGTTAGTAATTGGGACTTAATTTTATGGGAGTGAAATATCTTGAAAAGTTTATGCAAGGAGATTTGAACTCTATTATTCATATCTATGAGTATCAGAATGTAAAGGCTATAGAAATTCCTCCTAGAATTGAAGAGGCAATAGTACTGCATATGTCTGCCACGCCAGTTCAAAGCTTTGCCTTGTTATACTGCGCAATTCTAAATCTCTCATTGCATGTAAAACTATTTGAAACATTTCGAATTATATTATGTCCTCTACAAGGCTTGAATTTACTCTATGAGGTTCATTTTACACATAAGCAACTTAAAGGTGTTCTAAAGAGTGATATAAACGCAAATTCAATTTCAAACATAAGTTTCAGGAACTGTAAATATAAAATAAAACAGAAGAGATAGGAGAATGGCGATATTTTCATAACGCTTGGGGTTTGAGTTTTAAGATGAATCTTTAAGGCATTTGAAGGCTATTATTTCCATTAAAAGTTTAATTAAGAGCAGTAAGATTTACATTATGAGGTCCATTTTACATAGCAATTTAAAGGTGTTCTGAAGAGGGATATAAACTTAAATACGATTTAGAACATAAGTTATAGGAACTGAAATCCTAAAATAAAACAGAAGACATAAGCGAATTACGATATTTTACATAGAGTTTGGGGTTTGAGTTTTAAGATGAATCTTTAAGGCATTTGAATGCTATTATTTCCATTAAAAGTTTAATTAAGAGCAGTAAGATTTACATTATGAGGTCCATTTTACATAGCAATTTAAAGGTGTTCTGAAGAGGGATATAAACTTAAATACGATTTAGAACATAAGTTATAGGAACTGAAATCCTAAAATAAAACAGAAGACATAAGCGAATTACGATATTTTACATAGAGTTTGGGGTTTGAGTTTTAAGATGAATCTTTAAGGCATTTGAATGCTATTATTTCCATTAAAAGTTTAATTAAGAGCAGTAAGATTTACATTATGAGGTCCATTTTACATAGCAATTTAAAGGTGTTCTGAAGAGGGATATAAACTTAAATACGATTTAGAACATAAGTTATAGGAACTGAAATCCTAAAATAAAACAGAAGACATAAGCGAATTACGATATTTTACATAGAGTTTGGGGTTTGAGTTTTAAGATGAATCTTTAAGGCATTTGAATGCTATTATTTCCATTAAAAGTTTAATTAAGAGCAGTAAGATTTACATTATGAGGTCCATTTTACATAGCAATTTAAAGGTGTTCTGAAGAGGGATATAAACTTAAATACGATTTAGAACATAAGTTATAGGAACTGAAATCCTAAAATAAAACAGAAGACATAAGCGAATTACGATATTTTACATAGAGTTTGGGGTTTGAGTTTTAAGATGAATCTTTAAGGCATTTGAATGCTATTATTTCCATTAAAAGTTTAATTAAGAGCAGTAAGATTTACATTATGAGGTCCATTTTACATAGCAATTTAAAGGTGTTCTGAAGAGGGATATAAACTTAAATACGATTTAGAACATAAGTTATAGGAACTGAAATCCTAAAATAAAACAGAAGACATAAGCGAATTACGATATTTTACATAGAGTTTGGGGTTTGAGTTTTAAGATGAATCTTTAAGGCATTTGAATGCTATTATTTCCATTAAAAGTTTAATTAAGAGCAGTAAGATTTACATTATGAGGTCCATTTTACAAAGCAATTTAAAGGTGTTCTGAAGAGGGATATAAACTTAAATACGATTTAGAACATAAGTTATAGGAACTGAAATCCTAAAATAAAACAGAAGACATAAGCGAATTACGATATTTTACATAGAGTTTGGGGTTTGAGTTTTAAGATGAATCTTTAAGGCATTTGAATGCTATTATTTCCATTAAAAGTTTAATTAAGAGCAGTAAGATTTACATTATGAGGTCCAGTTTACATAGCAATTTAAAGGTGTTCTGAAGAGGGATATAAACTTAAATACGATTTAGAACATAAGTTATAGGAACTGAAATCCTAAAATGAAACAGAAGACATAAGCGAATTACGATATTTTACATAGAGTTTGGGGTTTGAGTTTTAAGATGAATCTTTAAGGCATTTGAATGCTATTATTTCCATTAAAAGTTTAATTAAGAGCAGTAAGATTTACATTATGAGGTCCAGTTTACATAGCAATTTAAAGGTGTTCTGAAGAGGGATATAAACTTAAATACGATTTAGAACATAAGTTATAGGAACTGAAATCCTAAAATGAAACAGAAGACATAAGCGAATTACGATATTTTACATAGAGTTTGGGGTTTGAGTTTTAAGATGAATCTTTAAGGCATTTGAAGGCTATTATTTCCATTAAAAGTTTAATTAAGAGCAGTAAGATTTACATTATGAGGTCCATTTTACATAGCAATTTAAAGGTGTTCTGAAGAGGGATATAAACTTAAATACGATTTAGAACATAAGTTATAGGAACTGAAATCCTAAAATAAAACAGAAGACATAAGCGAATTACGATATTTTACATAGAGTTTGGGGTTTGAGTTTTAAGATGAATCTTTAAGGCATTTGAATGCTATTATTTCCATTAAAAGTTTAATTAAGAGCAGTAAGATTTACATTATGAGGTCCATTTTACATAGCAATTTAAAGGTGTTCTGAAGAGGGATATAAACTTAAATACGATTTAGAACATAAGTTATAGGAACTGAAATCCTAAAATAAAACAGAAGACATAAGCGAATTACGATATTTTACATAGAGTTTGGGGTTTGAGTTTTAAGATGAATCTTTAAGGCATTTGAATGCTATTATTTCCATTAAAAGTTTAATTAAGAGCAGTAAGATTTACATTATGAGGTCCATTTTACATAGCAATTTAAAGGTGTTCTGAAGAGGGATATAAACTTAAATACGATTTAGAACATAAGTTATAGGAACTGAAATCCTAAAATAAAACAGAAGACATAAGCGAATTACGATATTTTACATAGAGTTTGGGGTTTGAGTTTTAAGATGAATCTTTAAGGCATTTGAATGCTATTATTTCCATTAAAAGTTTAATTAAGAGCAGTAAGATTTACATTATGAGGTCCATTTTACATAGCAATTTAAAGGTGTTCTGAAGAGGGATATAAACTTAAATACGATTTAGAACATAAGTTATAGGAACTGAAATCCTAAAATGAAACAGAAGAAATAAGCGAATTACGATATTTTACATAGAGTTTGGGGTTTGAGTTTTAAGATGAATCTTTAAGGCATTTGAATGCTATTATTTCCATTAAAAGTTTAATTAAGAGCAGTAAGATTTACATTATGAGGTCCATTTTACATAGCAATTTAAAGGTGTTCTGAAGAGGGATATAAACTTAAATACGATTTAGAACATAAGTTATAGGAACTGAAATCCTAAAATGAAACAGAAGAAATAAGCGAATTACGATATTTTACATAGAGTTTGGGGTTTGAGTTTTAAGATGAATCTTTAAGGCATTTGAATGCTATTATTTCCATTAAAAGTTTAATTAAGAGCAGTAAGATTTACATTATGAGGTCCATTTTACATAGCAATTTAAAGGTGTTCTGAAGAGGGATATAAACTTAAATACGATTTAGAACATAAGTTATAGGAACTGAAATCCTAAAATGAAACAGAAGAAATAAGCGAATTACGATATTTTACATAGAGTTTGGGGTTTGAGTTTTAAGATGAATCTTTAAGGCATTTGAATGCTATTATTTCCATTAAAAGTTTAATTAAGAGCAGTAAGATTTACATTATGAGGTCCATTTTACATAGCAATTTAAAGGTGTTCTGAAGAGGGATATAAACTTAAATACGATTTAGAACATAAGTTATAGGAACTGAAATCCTAAAATGAAACAGAAGAAATAAGCGAATTACGATATTTTACATAGAGTTTGGGGTTTGAGTTTTAAGATGAATCTTTAAGGCATTTGAATGCTATTATTTCCATTAAAAGTTTAATTAAGAGCAGTAAGATTTACATTATGAGGTCCATTTTACATAGCAATTTAAAGGTGTTCTGAAGAGGGATATAAACTTAAATACGATTTAGAACATAAGTTATAGGAACTGAAATCCTAAAATGAAACAGAAGAAATAAGCGAATTACGATATTTTACATAGAGTTTGGGGTTTGAGTTTTAAGATGAATCTTTAAGGCATTTGAATGCTATTATTTCCATTAAAAGTTTAATTAAGAGCAGTAAGATTTACATTATGAGGTCCATTTTACATAGCAATTTAAAGGTGTTCTGAAGAGGGATATAAACTTAAATACGATTTAGAACATAAGTTATAGGAACTGAAATCCTAAAATGAAACAGAAGAAATAAGCGAATTACGATATTTTACATAGAGTTTGGGGTTTGAGTTTTAAGATGAATCTTTAAGGCATTTGAATGCTATTATTTCCATTAAAAGTTTAATTAAGAGCAGTAAGATTTACATTATGAGGTCCATTTTACATAGCAATTTAAAGGTGTTTTGAAGAGGGATATAAACTTAAATACGATTTAGAACATAAGTTATAGGAACTGAAATCCTAAAATAAAACAGAAGACATAAGCGAATTACGATATTTTACATAGAGTTTGGGGTTTGAGTTTTAAGATGAATCTTTAAGGCATTTGAATGCTATTATTTCCATTAAAAGTTTAATTAAGAGCAGTAAGATTTACATTATGAGGTCCATTTTACATAGCAATTTAAAGGTGTTTTGAAGAGGGATATAAACTTAAATACGATTTAGAACATAAGTTATAGGAACTGAAATCCTAAAATAAAACAGAAGACATAAGCGAATTACGATATTTTACATAGAGTTTGGGGTTTGAGTTTTAAGATGAATCTTTAAGGCATTTGAATGCTATTATTTCCATTAAAAGTTTAATTAAGAGCAGTAAGATTTACATTATGAGGTCCATTTTACATAGCAATTTAAAGGTGTTTTGAAGAGGGATATAAACTTAAATACGATTTAGAACATAAGTTATAGGAACTGAAATCCTAAAATAAAACAGAAGACATAAGCGAATTACGATATTTTACATAGAGTTTGGGGTTTGAGTTTTAAGATGAATCTTTAAGGCATTTGAATGCTATTATTTCCATTAAAAGTTTAATTAAGAGCAGTAAGATTTACATTATGAGGTCCATTTTACATAGCAATTTAAAGGTGTTTTGAAGAGGGATATAAACTTAAATACGATTTAGAACATAAGTTATAGGAACTGAAATCCTAAAATAAAACAGAAGACATAAGCGAATTACGATATTTTACATAGAGTTTGGGGTTTGAGTTTTAAGATGAATCTTTAAGGCATTTGAATGCTATTATTTCCATTAAAAGTTTAATTAAGAGCAGTAAGATTTACATTATGAGGTCCATTTTACATAGCAATTTAAAGGTGTTTTGAAGAGGGATATAAACTTAAATACGATTTAGAACATAAGTTATAGGAACTGAAATCCTAAAATAAAACAGAAGACATAAGCGAATTACGATATTTTACATAGAGTTTGGGGTTTGAGTTTTAAGATGAATCTTTAAGGCATTTGAATGCTATTATTTCCATTAAAAGTTTAATTAAGAGCAGTAAGATTTACATTATGAGGTCCATTTTACATAGCAATTTAAAGGTGTTTTGAAGAGGGATATAAACTTAAATACGATTTAGAACATAAGTTATAGGAACTGAAATCCTAAAATAAAACAGAAGACATAAGCGAATTACGATATTTTACATAGAGTTTTAAGATGAATCTTTAAGGCATTTGGATACTGTTAGTTCTATAAAAAGATTAGTTAAGAACTGTAAGAACAGTTAATTAAACATTAGGCATTTCTTGAAATTCTTAAGAAATCCTTTTGAGGGAATATTAAACCTCAATAAGTAAAATAGATCTGCCAAATTTAGAATTTATCTAAGTTATCGAAGATTTTCTCAAAATAAAAAAGTCAAATATCGCTCAAAGTGAGTATTTGGGTGGGCTTTCAAAGGCTCGGGTAATCTGTCTTTTCATAAGCATGGTTCCTCAATCTTTGCTCCATTTTTAGATATCTATTTTGCGTCAGATATAGTTTAGAATGCCATAGATGTTTAGAGCTGTTTTACTAATTCCGGTTTGTGTTTTTTTAAATTATATATTCAATTTATTATAGTTTGAAAGGTTTAATGAGTATATATCTTATGGTTTCTATATTCATATCTGGAAAAGTTACGGTTTTGTCCTTAAGTAGAGATTAACATAAGTGTCCTAAACTCAGGTGGGAAAAATGACTCCGATAACTTTAAAGAAAATTATAGAAAAATTTGAAGCAAGATTATGTAAAAGAACTCAATATATTGGTGAGTCCACTGTAAAAGTTCTGGAACAAATTACGGTGTGAAGTACCGACACTTTGGTTGCATTATCTGTAGTCATTTGTTTTGCTAAATTTCTAATACAAAATGTTTTCTTTTAAAAAAAAAAACATCTTTCAGTATAGCCTATTTGAAATGGAGTAGATTTGCACCGTAAAAATGTTTTGACATATTACCGTACTAAGTACAGACACTTCCGATGCATTATCCCTAAAATTCATTTTTTTCGTAGGATTCTAGATAATATAGATTTTATTAGTATACTGTATTTTTATTAGTAATTTTCGGTATACCGTAACTTTTATTAGTAATTTTCTAATAAGTATACTGCAAATTTTTTCACTTAATAATTTTTTTTAATTAAATATTTATTTAATTAGAGTGATTCAGTGATTTCATGGTAATTATTACCATTAAAATTATGGTATATCAGATTTTTTGTTCCATAATAAGTTTTGGTAAAAATGGCTTTTACGGTAACAAACATCTGTAATTTAGGGTGCCGGTACTTTTTGTCGTAATTTTTTGCAGTGTATGGGATTATAATAGAAACAAAATACCCTGGAAGCGAAAAACCACAGGTAACAAGGAGTATGGCTTTTTTAGTGATGATATATTTTTGCTCTTACCATTATTTAATGATAAAGCAAAAATGAATATAGTTAAAGAGTAAAATTATAAAAAAAAAGCACAGAATATTTATGCGTATGTGATTTCAAAAGAAATTAAACCTCCATGCAAAAATCACTAATAAGCAGTTTTAAGCCACATATTAGAGTATGGTTTATATGGGTTAAATACGGAGAGTGGATAAAATAAGTACTTTATCTTCAATCTATGGGTCGTTGCAAATTTTGTTCATAACTTTATATATTTTTTTGTTTATACCAATATTCAATGTAGCACTAATTAATAAAATTCTTGTATATTAAATGAGAATGTAAGTATTTGCTTTAAAAATAAAATAATTTGTTCCTACAAATAATTAAATAGCATGAGTTTTAGTATTTGGAGATTGGATTAATTAAAGTGTTTCAAAACATGATACAGTTTTTGTCGTTTAAATAATATTTACATAAAACTAAAGAATATGAGATTTTTTAAAGGGTAATTTTAAAATTAAAGTTTTAATTTTAAATAGCCAAATATGAATATTAAACGAAAAATGTCTAATTTATTTAATATATTTGTATAAAAATCATTCGATACAAATTATACAGATTTTTTAAAGAGTATTTTAGATTTATTTATTTGCTAAACACATTTTCGCAAAAAATATAAAATCGATTCCTAATTAAATTTTAAGCGTGCATAATATTTTTATAGTTTTTATTTGGAGTTGACGACAATTTCTTTTTATGTGTCAGATTTTTTAAAAATATTTTAAACGGAATTATTTCAGTAATTTGCTGTTTTTCTTTAGAGATTAAAAAATATTTTTCATGTTTTAAAAATTTTAGGAATTTTAGCATAGTTGTTTTAAAACTGTATCAATTCTTTATTTTGAGAGGCATTTAAAATACTTAAGTTAATAAATTGAAAATTTATTTACGATACTCTTGATGCTTAGAATTTTTTGTTATTCTAAATCTTTTAAAGTTAGGCAAATGTCGTAAAATAAAAACTCTATGTCCGGAAGTAAAAAATAAATTATTCAAGATTAAAATAATTTTTTTAATGAGGTATAAAATTAAAATTTTTACAACATGTGTGCTGTATCGGTCCCTGCGACACGTGATTTATACAAGTCAAAGGACTAAGCAGGTGAGACAGCAGATTGTATGTTTGTTCTTTCGGCATGTTATAGCTCGCCCGGGATGTCAGTAACAAAATTGAAGGTAAACTTAATCAAGTCTGAGGGCAGTTTTATTGTCCATCTGGGACGTTAGATAATGGTTCGTTCTCCACGCCTTGAGCCACCCCCAATACTGTCTTACAATTGAGACTGAAGGCTGTATCACGTGATATTTGCCTTAGGCAATCAATCGATATAGATGCTCCAATTTTCAGGCTTCAAAGGTGAGTTCCGGAATTTTTGTTTTATTTTTAGAGAAAAAGTTTTAAAGCTGATGTATCAGCTAAGATATATATTTTTTTGGTAAGAGTTTTTTAAAATAATGTTACAAAGTTAAAGGTCACATCTTAATCTTAAATATCATATAGGGAAAAGCCAGAAGGTTTAAACTTTTTTTTATTTTTGAATTTCATTGAATTTATGTTATTTCAAGCTTAAATCGAATATATAACTATTTCGAATTTTTTTCAATTATTTAGATCATAAAAAATCATATTATTTATTTCGAATACATAAGTACTTTGAATTTAGGAATTTATATTATTAATTTAAAATATATAAATATTCCAAATTTATTTTAGCTACTTAGAACTTAAGAAACTAAATTATTTATTTCAAAATCATATTTAAAATTTTATTTAAATTATTCATAACTTTAGAAATTATTTCCAGTATTAATATTTATATATTAATATCTTCGTTTAGCAATGTGATAATAAAGTTCCAATTTATTTTTCTAAAGTTTTTAATTGTAAATGAAACATTCAACGTAAAAGTTTGTGATTTAATAGTCTAACTTTTTAAAAGAAAAAAAAATCTTGAAACTATTTTCTTGTACTAATTTCAAATGCAATTAATTTTTAACAAATGCTTGCTTTATATTCTTAAAGTCTTATAAAATTAAAAGCCAGTTTAATTTATAAATGAATATTAAATATTTTTAGATTTCTAAAAATGAATAATAATCCCAAATAAATAATGCTTTTGCATACATTTATATAAGTTGTTAGTAATAATTAATTTATCCATAACTATATAAATTGCAGTACGAAACAAGGGAGAAACATTGATTGTAGGAGTAGCATTTGGTATTTCAATATTGATTTGTATAATGTTTTTTTCATCGATAAAATTTTCCTTGGTCAAATCTCCCCATTTAGATTTCTAAAAATGCATAATAATCCCAAATAATTATTTGTCATATATTTATAAAAGTTGTTAGTAAGAATTATTTTCTTCTAAACTTTATAAATTGCAGTATGAAACAAGCGTTTGATTGTTGGCTAGCATCTGGTATTTCAATTTGGATTTGCATGATTTTGTTTTCATCGATAAGAGACAAATGTTATATTATTTTGTTATCGATCAATTTATTTATTAGTTTTAAGAATGCACCTTAAGTATAATTGTGAAAATTCTTTTAAACACTTAGTTTTTGGCTATTCTAAGAAAAAAGGCTATAGGTTAAATGTTTTGTAATTTATTTACTTAGATTCAAAATAATTTTTTAAATAAATACTAAACGTAATGCCTGACTCAATTATTTTACAATTATTAAATACTTTGTTAAAATTAGGCACTCTGTAAAAATATTTTTTTAGGGATTTTTACATGATTTCTCTAAAAATCTGATAATTTTTTCATATTTGGTAGAAATTTCCTAAAAATTTGTGCGACTCGATAATTAATGGCTTGAATAAAGATCTTCAAAGGAAAATAACATATTGTCCATAAAAAAAGGCTTGTTTTAAAAATTAGATTTAGCAATCACAAAATAAACTAAAAATATAAATAACTCAATTCATGGTTTATACACGCTTTGGACTAGATTTAAAATAGCTATGCTAAGAAATTTTGAGAAACGAAACGCATGTATGACTAATGAAGATAAAATGAGTGAAATTCGTTTTATTTACTTAAAATAAGCACCAAAAAACAAAAACAAAATAGCGAGCTTTAAAAATCTCACGAAAATCATTATTGAATACTGCAATTTACCTATATTTCAGAAGTGTTTCTTAGTACGGATTAATAATCTAAAGACCACTAACATATGAACCAGAATGTTTTGTTTAAAATTCCAGATGATCAGATGTTGCTTTCTTGTCAATACCCTTATTTTTCAAGGTTATATCGGCAGAGTTCATCAAGCTGGAAGGTTGGGTTTAATAAACACTCACACAGAGTATTAAATCTCGAATGGCCTATAAAATCATCTGATTCGAACCAGATAAAAATATTTAGCACATGTTGGAACAGCTGTTACAACGCCAAAATCAGCATCCTCGCAGTTTGGGGAACTTAGATATCAAGTGTTGTGACAAGGTACCTGAAAAACTTTTTGGACTAATTTTTTTTAACTCGAATCACCAAGTTATGGTTAGAAAAATCATATTTATTGATACATTCAGAGTGATAATTTTTTCTTATCCAATGTTATATTGTTTACAGTGATACAATTTTCGATACATTATTAGTATTAAATTGAATTTTTTTAAAAAACTACTTTTAACATTATGGACAGTATAACGAATGAGACAGTTTTTGTAAACATACACTCTGAAACTTATAAGTGTTTCCTTAGAATTAATGTAAAACATATGCAAGTTGTATTTAGTTAACTATATGTCCTTAACTTTATTTAGTTTTGTATCAGCTTTTATATATACATTTATAATTTTGGCAATTTTATTTCATTCATTTCTTGAATGTAATTCTAATTTTTACTAATATAAAAATTGTAAAAACCAAAGCCAGTTTGTCAGCCAATCGGGGGCTATGGAGGTTAAGGCTTCATAATTTCACGAACAATGGAGTTATAAAAAGGGCTACGAGGACCATCTTTTGCTTTCCAGACAAGGTGACTTTAGATTTGAAAAGCTGGTTAAGCTTTAAGACGATACATTGGTTAGCACCTGGATGTTCCAAAAAAAAAAAAAAAAAAAAAAAAATGACAGCCCTGATTTGACCACTATGCCCGGTTTTCTATAAATTGTAAATTTCTTTAGTTAAACTAGGGATATGCATATTGCCGATGTAAAACAACAACAACATATATATGCAAATGCTTTTTTTAGGAATGTTGTAACAATAATTTTAATTTCTGCTCTTAGTTATATTTAATGTAATGGTTAAATGTAATTACTATTCCTTATATAGCATAAATTTAATGATTTTCTAATTTATTCATGCAATTGCATAACTTTAATAAAATTAAAATGCATTTATAATTGCTACGCTAGTAAAAAACACTCTTTAAGAGGGCCTAAATAATAACTATTAATTTGAATACAGTGAATACATTGTTTTTTTTTTATCAGTAATCTTTAATATAAAATTATATTTGAGAGTTGAGTTTAGTTAATATAAAATCCTAATTTGATAAATCAAATCTGCAAGGTGGTTTAATTAGTATTCAGTGCTGTAAATAAAAAATCGTTTGTTTTGGCTTAAAATGTATTTCAAAGTAATGATTGTTATAAAAAAAATGCATTTTAAACTTTAAGACTTCACTACCATACAACAGATAATCATTACTATGATCCAATTTATTCAAAGCTTATCATCAAGATAAACTTACTTATTTCATTAATTTTAAAATATGTAAATTAAAACATGCTCATAACCTTTGTCAGAAATTTAATTGAATTTATCGACCATCTGGTAAATTATTAAAATCTATATCCGAGGAAGGTGGTTTATTGCTTCCACTTCCAGGCTTTTAAAAAATTATTAGTTTATTAAAGCATTCTTTAACAGGAATAAAGTTTAAAAATTCATTTTAGAGTAGATTGATTGTTAGTAAGGTTTTAAAATTCATGAGTAAAACACTATTTGAACTTGGAATGTTATCACCACAAGTCAGTAGAATTAATATTTTTTTGACGAATAGAAAATTGCATAAAGTTATATCTCAGTGGAGCACATTATTTTAAACTTATTGTAGAAATTTTCTGAGAAATCCTGCTAAACTCCAGATTGAAAATGTAATTTATGTTTGAATTATAAAAATTTATTTAAAAAGAAAAACAGTTTTGTAAAAAAAAAAAAAAAAAAAAAAAAAATATATATATATATAGTTTTTACGTAGTGAGTTGCTGTTTGACAAGAAAGCCTTTAAAAATATGAAGAAGCCATTACCAACAGCTCACTGACTTTAAACCTGGTCACGTAACAGGGCCGCGAGGAGGTGAATTTTCCTTCCACAATATTCCAGAAAGACCGGGGAGAAATCGGTTTTGCATCATCTTATTTTATAACTGTCGTTGAACAGCCAACCTAATTTTTGGATTTACTACTACTAATGTTCAACACCGTAGCCTATTAATTTTAAACCCAATCCAGAAGACAAGGGAACTCCCGGATCAAGTATTGGGAGAAATTTGCCTTCGTGGAACACTTTTTAATGGAACTAACCCGCATTTGCGTTACATGGAGAGGGAAACTACGAAAACCTCCCACGGTAAGCCTAACGGCAACGGGACTCTAACCCATGATCCGTCTACCACTGAGGATTTTTACGTCAGTACTGTGGTCAGTGCAAGGTGGATGCGAAATTCGTATCAACCAGCTGCCGCTGGGATTCAAACCCGGTGCAAACGGAAGGCGAACGCTCTATAGACAATTGAGTGGCCTTAGTTAAAATTAAAAATAAAAGAATTTGTAATATTGATAGTAAGACTTCTGTTGAAATCAAGCATTAAAAATGTTTAAGCGTTTGAGATGTAAAATTTGCTTGAAGAAATGAAATGATATAAAAAAATGTAAGAGAGTATTAAACTATTTGTTTCCTTTCAAAGAAATAAGATACAAATAGTTAAAAAATTTAAATTTGTGAAGAATTTTTGGGACAAAGGAATATATAATTTTATTTCTTTTTTATTTATCAACATTTATTTTGTTACTTCCTCTTTTGAGTAAAAATGTTTAAAAATATTTAGTTTTTTTTAAAGTTCATTTTTAAAGTGTATTTATTAATTTATAACCTCAAAATGTAAGTTCATGAAGTTCACGTTAGAGTTCATCACTTCTTCAGTAATGTTCACTCCATTAACTATTTCATTACTATTTTTAACATGAAAAGAATGCTGCGTTGCCTCAAGATAATCTATCACAGATCCCTGTTAATCAAAGAATGCATTGTTGATAAGTCTTAAAATTCAAATTAAAAAAAAAAAGGCTTTGGTTAAGTTTATTGATTTATCAATAGTCAGTTTTAAGTAAAACAATTTTAATTAATTACCTGAAAACGTAGTAATAAAAGTACTGAAAGAACATTGAACTATTAAACCTTTTGTTTGAAAAAAAGTACTTTCGAGACTTAATTTGATCAATAGATATTTTATTTAATTAGTTTACTTTATTCATTCATTAAAATATAAACTTTTTCATTGGTGGAAAGTGTTTTTTTGTGGAATTCTTCTAATGTTCCATTTACGTTTTTATAAGTTAAGGATTTTCGCATTGAATAGCTTCTTCCTAAAAAGCGGAAAGACTAGAGAAAGAAAAAAGAATACATATATATATATATATATATATATATATATATATATTACATTTAATTTTTATGTTTTGCAAACATTTATGCAATTTATGTGGCAAATGAAAGCTCTAGCAAATATAAGCTTACTTAAAAAACCTTTTCAGAAATTAAGCCAGTATAACGTTAAAAAAATTAATAAGAATAAAGGTTTTTATAAGTAAATTTTTACTTTCGTTTTGTTATGCTGAATTTAGTACTTTAAAGCTTAGAAGTGTTTACTTTTTAGAATAAAGATTAAAAAAATAGGAAAAAAAAATTCACGTTGCTGATTTTTTAAGTAAAATATTGAAGACAAAGAAAAAAAGAATTTATTTAGCTGTTAAAAGACATTTTAAAAACTTATTCCAAAATTTCTTGTCCTAAAAAATCGTATGAAAATATAAAAATATTCAAACAAGTTGCACGTATTGATAAAATAGTTGAAAACGCTATTCTTTACATATAATTGTATATATATAATAAGAATTTGAAGTTAATATGAGGCTTTTGTTCAAATATTTTACAGCAAAAAAGAAAAAAAAATCTAAATAGAATAGAAATTTTAATGTGATAAAATTTATTTAGAAAACGAAAGTTAGATTGTGCTTTTCATTTTCACTATCAGCCGAAAAGTATTTTAATACCCTTGGTAAAAAAGAAAAACAAAATCTTTCATATTTAGTTGGTAGAACAACAAAAATAACAAGAAAAATAGTAAATGTATATCAAGAATTCTAAGTTAATATGTGACAGTTGAACCTGTGTAAATATTTTAAAGAAAAAGAAAACTAATTCAAAAAGAAATTTTACAATTGAAAATGATAAAATTTAGAAGGAAAGCAAAAGTTAGTGTAAATGAAAAACACAATCTATCTTCCAAAAAGTATTTGGACATCCGTGATAGAAAGGAAAAACAAAATCTTTCATATTCAATTGATCGAGCCTTCATGAGAAACAAGAGTCCCATACCTGCCCATGCTTTTCACAGATGTTTTTTACAAATAAAAAAAAACATATCCTTTAAAATTTAAAATTTGCTTATTATTTCGTTTCTAAGCCCTATTAAATAAACATCCTTTTATCCAAATAAAAAGGAAAAAAAGGAAGAATGATAATCTGTGTATTTAACATTGAAGGCTATCTACTGATTACCAACGCCTCTAAAGCCTATAGGGGCGCCCTATACGGAAGCGTCCCTAGCGGCTTATGAAGACATTTCTGGGTGTTGGTCCCTATGCAATTTTAATCATGATAACGTGCCCTAATTTGTCTAGAAGCTTGTCGCATAATTTATGACATCCCCTGATATATATAATGTTTTTAAACATGCATAATTCGTCAAAAAATAGACTAAATATCTGACTAACGAAACTAATTGCAGATTTGGAATCAGTGAAACGAAAATATGGATCTGTTGAAAAAGCTTATGCAACAGAAAAAAGATTGTTCCCCTGTGTAATTTATGTAATTAAGAATAATGGCTATCTGTTGATTACGGACTATTTGATCCGTTGATTGCTTCTGTCGTTCTTTGTAATATAATATTATAATATAACAAAGTAACTGTCAAATGCTGTGAAGTTTAAACACAGACATTTTGACTGAAGAGTTAAAGATAAGAAAAGCGCTCAACTTGAAATTTTCAAGATACACAAACACCTTACTTTTGCCAGGGTAAAAACCTCGTCAGACATCTCCTTTCCCTTTTGACTTCATTCAAGCGTTGTTATCTCAAAGCAAAGAATACATTCCCATCTCTCATCCCAATTCCTTCTTTAAAGATAACAAAAAAATATATAACAAAGGGAAAGAAATAAGTGAAAACTAAAGAGAATATGTTCTTTAGATGATTGTAAAGTAGAAAAGGCAATTGGTATTCTAACAACACGAGTACAAATTATTAGCTTTTCAGATTGAAATCGATTTTTCACGCAGGTTTTAGAGAAAAAAAATCTAGGACAGCTTTCCAACGTGGATAAAAATTTCCTCATTTGAAATGCCTTATCTCTGTTACTTAAAGTACCTGGATGATAAGGTTTTTTGATTTTTTTTTTGTTAGAACGAACTGAAACTGAAAATTTTAAGACTTAATATTTTCTAATTTTATCAACCTTATAAACTTCCATAAGGGTGATAGCTTACACTATGTCAGTTTTATTTCAGTCATATTTTTCAACTTTAACGGAATTTCTATAGGTTCTTAAGTCTCATGATGCTTAATGAATACACAAATAAATTTTTACTTTTGAGGCATATCAATTTAGTTATAATAGACGTATAATATATTAGTATTCATTTATTGTGGTAGTATGTTAAATACAATTTGTTAAGTTAACCTAAAAGAAAATTATTAGAAAAGACCATCAAAAGTTAAACGATCTAAAAAAAGGCGAAGTAAAAGACGATTGATATTAGTACAAATAAGTCTCTGTAACTCATGCTATTAGTGTATAAGTATTATTACTCCGTTACTCATACTATTAGTACAAAGAGGCCGGGATAGCCTGGTCGGTAGGGCGCTGGGCCCATATCCTAGAGGTCGTGGGTTCGATCCTCGTCGGCCGAAGACTCCCCGTGTAGTAAATGGTGACTGATGCACGTTAAATCTGGCGAGTCTCAAAGTCCTCCATGTTCCCATAACAAATCAATACCTCAGGGGGTACTGATCCAGGAGTTTCCTTGTCTTCAGGATTGGTTCAAAATTACAAGGCTACGGAGTTGAACATTAGTAGTCGTAAACCCATGAAATTGGGTCGACTGTTCAACGACGGTTATAAAATATAAAAAAAAAACTATTAGTACAAGGAAGTCTCTGTTTTTTAAAGTAATTATTATTTTTTGAAATTTATTTACCTTAAAAACTTCCTTAAGGACGTTAAATGATAGTTTTTTCAAAAATACCATTTATATTTCAGTCTTATTTCAAAACTATAACGAAATTTATAAGTGATTTTAAGACTTATAATGTTTAATGAATACTAAACTAACTAACTAACTAACTAACTAACTCCCTGGCATTACAGTCCATGTTGGACCATGGCCTCACTAACAATTTTCCACCAAAGTCGCCTGTTGTTTCCAGTTTCGGACTTTTAGAGTCTTAAGGTTTTTTTTCCACCTCATCAAACCATCTCTTGACCAGCCTTCCTCTTTTCCTTTGGCCCTGGCACTGCCCCTTGAATATCTTCTTAGTGACTCTGTTTTCCTCCATTCTCTCAAGGCGTCCTAGCCATTGAATTCTCTTTGCTTTTACATAATTTATTTTAATGAATACTACTGCAACTAAATTGTTACTTTAGAAGTATAATAATTCAGTTATATTAGTACTATTATTTACTGTGGTAGTAAATGAAATATTTCATAATGTGGTATTTTATTTACCGTAGTAGTAAATAAAATTAATTTTGCAAAGTTTATATGGTCAAAACACCATCAAAAGTTAAACGATCTAAAAGAAAGGCTATGTGAAAAACAATTCACATAAGTTCAAATTATTAGTTTCTCATTATTAGCCAGAAATCGGTATTTCTCATAGTACCTGATTGACAAGGCCATTTGGTGGATAAAAATCTTAGTGGTTGGAACTTGCATAGTGTTCATCTACTTAAGAGGTAAGAAAAATTTAAGCGGGTAGATATGTTGCAAAATCTCTCTATTAGCTTTGTTTACCATGATAAAGTTCAAATTCGAATCCTCTTTGGTCACTCATCTTAAGCTAATTCTCAATCTTCTCCTTCTTTTTTACACTATAAATTTAAATCTTACACCCAAAATAATTATTTAAAGTATCTATAAACTGTTTTAAAGGAAAAAAATCCATTAATTTGAACTGTATACACCAAAATTTGGAGACTAAGGTCGATATTTGTCTCTATTGAGGTATCATTTAATTTAAATCAGTGTAAGAAGAACCTGAAGACGAGTACTACTAATTTAGAGGTGAGTTGACTTTTATAGGGTTCCCTTTGTTCAATCAAAGATAGAGTAGATGCTTAATTTTTAAAATTTCGAAAGGAAAATGTTTTTATAAATTATTTTAACTATAGAAATGTATATATTTTAACATATTTACTCTTAATAGCTTATAAAAGGAATTTAAAAATATTTAGCATGTTCAAGTAGGAAATTTTCGAAGTTCATGGCGCTAGACAGATTAAAATAAAAACTGTTTATAAGACATGAAGCAAAAATAATCCAGACAACTTTTTTTTGACAAAAATAATGCCTGAATAAATATTTAAACCGATTATTTGAGCTTTTTATGACGGCTTAAATTTTTCCTCTCAAAAATAAAACCATCTTAAAACACTTCAAGACTAAAGTCTTTTTTTAAGAAAACTATTCAATTTTTCCCACACGTAATTGGATTTCAATTGGTCTATAATAACTTCCACTTATTAGTGCGAATGCCACAGTTCAGTGGTCGTTTTAAAATACATTTCTTTATAAAATTAAGGATTTTTTAAGAATTTTATGTCGCTGTTTGAATAAATGAGATTTTGAATTTAACAGTTCGTATATACTATTTTGAAATTAGAGTGTTTTTCTTTGCAATGAAAAACATTTTTTTTATCCGCATTGTAAGATTAAACTAAGTATGTAATATTATTTAATGCTTTGTTGTCCTTTATCTTTTAAAGAACAACTTTAAAGTTTTTTTTATTCAAGAAATGTTCTTACATAAAAGCTTTAAAAATGGAAAGAACATTTTTCATTAAATATTAATTATATTTATAACCTGCAGAACTGTTTAAGGTAGTTTTTCTTCTCGGTTTTTTTAATCTAATTTTAGCTATTTGTTGTTCATATAATATCCTATGTACAGTGCGTAAAAAACTAGTGGGCCACCCTAAATAACTTTTAATCTAATGTTCGGATCTTTAGATTCTAGGATTCCTTAATGACTAAAAAAAAAAAAAAATGATTTCAAAGATGCTAATTAATTATTGGAGACGAAATTTTAATAGACTAAAACAGATTCAAATTCGTACTTTCTCTAAATTTGGATTTCTGACTCCCAAAGTATAGGGAGTAGCCGCAATCTGGAAAATATGACCCCAATAGTTTGGACAGGAAGCTTGTCGGAAGTTTGTACCCTTTCATGTTAATTATACTTTTTGCGTATTAAGTCATATCTTGAGAACTTTTTAAGTCAATTGAAATCATATTCTCCTATATTTTGGGGATCAGAGATCCAAATCCATTGTAAAAAAGAAATTTTTATAGGGAAAAAGTGCGTTTTTGTGTCCGATTTCGTAACTCAAAATATCATTTGCACTAATTAATGAGAATATTTGGGATCAACCCCTTGAACTATCCGATCATTACATAAGAAGTTATTCATGGTGGTCCATTTTTTTGCACATTGCAAGTACTGAAAAGCAAATAAATAATAATTTTCACTTCATGTATTAAAACTTCCTTATTAATGGAAGTGCAGCAGTAAAGTTGTGATTTTGATATTAAATTCTTCTTAAATTAAAAGATTTTTCAATGCTTATTTATTTACATTTTTAGGTTTCTGTTACAATGAATAACGGTTCCTACATTGTTGGATTTGTTTTTTAATTGAGAACACTTTTTGTTTCATATTTTACTTAATTTTGATTACTTTGTAGCTCGTATGATATCATAAGTGTGAGCTGATAGAGTAATAAAAGCAATTTGATTGTTTTTAGACCTTTTTAAAGAGTTCACAATAAACTCATTAAATTTTACAGATACTTCAAATAAAAAATGAGTAAAAAGTAATAATAAATTTTCTGAAATCCCTGGCGTACACTTTGAGAAATCACAGATCAAATTACGGTAAAAATATCTTATTTCAAGGAGCCAGTATTTTTTTTAGTAAAATTTCACGAAACAAAATAATCTGGTATATCGTAATTTTTGCAGTAATATTTACTGCAAAATCACTGAATAGCTCTAAATATATAAATATTAATGTAAAAATAGATTTTATGGTAAAATGGATTTTAAGGATGCTGCACTCAGGGTGCCAGTACTTTTTACCAATTTGATCCGAAACTTGTTACAGTGTAGGTCTTACTCTTATTGATTGAAAATGAATTTAAGCGTGGTATATATTTCGTATGTTATTAAAAATATTATATTTATCTGCGCAAAAGCAGTCATTTGTTGTCCGATATGCATTTTAGAGAAAAGGATTTAATTATCTAAAAATTAAGATTGGACCTACTTCGGATGCCTGGAATATTTGGTCTTGATGAAAGTAACTTAGTTTTTTTAAATATTTTTTTAAAAATTCTATAGTTGGTTAAAAAATCTGAGATTATTTTTAATGGTCCCTATTTGATTAAAATATTAACGATTAAAAAACGATGAATGTTTTGACTTTCAGAAATTACAATACCAATTAACTAACAAAATCATTTGGTTTTGTTTCTATCTAACAGAATGATTTTTTAAAACTTTTGCCACATTGAGCCTTAGAATATAAAGCAGTAAGTAATTTAATTTGTAATAAGTGAACTAAAGATTTTAAAAAAAAGTGAAAAAAAATAACTCCCACACAGTTTATTGTGGGCAGTCAATGCTTTTTTTTAAAAAAATAAAAAACGATTAATGTTTTGTCTTCCAGAAATTACAATACCAGTTAACTAACAAAATCTGTTGATTTTGCTTCTAACTAACAAAATGATTCTTTTAAATTTTTTTGTCACATTGAGCTTTAGAATATAAAACAGTAAGTCATTTAATTTGAAATAAGTGAACTAAAAAAAGTGAAGATTTAAAAATAAGTGAAAAAAAAAATTCCCACACAGTCCATTGTGGGCATTGGTTGGAAAAAATAATTTAGTTTTGTTGTTTATTATAGCTATAACTATTTTTTTATAGCTGTAGTTAGCTACAACTACTTTTTTAAATGTAGTGATTTCAAGTTACTTTGGAATTGTACTAACTACTTCACTACTTTTAGGAGACAAACTATCATTAAATGTAAGGGAATAATTAAGAAATATTTATTCATGTTTACAACTACCAGTTCCAAAACTTTTTTTTCAAATTTACTCATTTGATCTTCAACTTTTTATACCATTCTCGACATCAAATATTTAATTAAAGAAATGCGAAGTTATCAAATACTTGACAATTTTTTATTATTTAATATTTTTTTATTTCCTCTAAGAAATTTAATTCATCGAAAACACATTCCCTTCCTCTGAAATAATATCAATGTTTCACTAGTGTGCATTCGCATGTGACTGTGTGACCAAAGTGATTAATTATCTATTTTTGTAATGGCTAGTTTAAATATTAGTTAAACGTGCTTTTAAATACGTAATTCTTCCAAACTCTCAGCTCTAGCCACAAGGTCTTTTCCCTTGATAGACCCGCGAAGATTTGTACCCATTAAGTTCAAAAAAATTAGCTGCGTTAGAGCCGTGTTTTTTTACTAAACTAATAATAAAAGTAGTTTCCAGGATTCGCTACAAACTACTGTATTTTTCTTTTTGTATCTCACTACTCACTACACTACACTATTCGCAGTGCGCTACTTTCGACCTCTGATTGTGGACTTAGGAGGGTCATGGTTCTTAAGATCCCACAAATTTTATGACCAAGAGCATGATGGCAGGTATTGCGAGGTCGGCATTGCACACTGGCAGCAGTTACTTCCCAGACCAGCTTGAGCCTTTATCTGAGGTTGGTCTTCAAGATGAAATCTGGATGAACCCCTTACTCCCCGATGGCAGCTCAGTACCTTAACCACTATGCCATCGAGGCTCAAATATAGCCAAAATTAGCTATAAATTAAAATAGAGCTTTAAAAAAATGCATAATACATTACTATTTGTTTCAGTAGGCTGAACCTAGTCTATAATCATTGATACCATATTTGACCATAAATGAATTTCGGGAAAAAATTGCTTCGTTTTAGTTATCTAGATAGAAAGATAGAATCTAGATAGAATCTTGATCTAGATAGAAAGTTTTTTAAAAAAAACATTTTTTTATTTGATAATTTATTTTTGCGGAAAAATATACACGATTTCATTAAATTGGTATCATAATTATTTCATAACCGTAGAAACACTTTTTTTTTTGATGGATCATAGTTTTGATAGATTTTGGAGTAAGCGACCGAGAGAAAACTCTTTGAAATTTGTCTCAAAGGAAATCTAGCACGTTTTATGTCAAACTTTCCATCGAACCGATGAAAAAAATATTCTTCCTTTTTTTTTTCCTTCTTTGCTTTTTTGACTATATATATTTATACGTGAACCCTGATCTGCTTGAAGTTCAAAATATTTTTTACATTCATTTCGAAAACTTTAGTGACGCATGAAATATATTAAATTCTAACGCATGCTTTCCATAAAATTATCATAAGAAGGAGGCTGATGAATAAGTTCTACTTCATTCGATCAGAAGGAAGAAATATTACATAATGTTTCTTTTTCTGAAAAGTTAGACATAAAAATAAATGACCACAAAACAAAATGAAAGTTTGACTTTATTAAACATTTGAATGAATCATAGCATAGATTCAGAAAATTGGTTCTATTAAAAACACTTTTTTATGTATTTTAATTAATTTTAAAATAAAAATGTTATATTTAGAAACATTTTACTGATGAGAATTTGAAAATATATTCGTAAATAAATGTTAATGTAACTTTTTTTTTAAAAAAAAGGAAAATTAAATATTTAAAATTGAATACTTTTTTTAAAAATTTAATTGATACAACAATATTAGTACTTATTTATAGGCAAATGTAGTGTAAAAATAATGTCTCTAATTTAAATATTTTTTTTATTTACTTATTAATATAATATATTAAAGCTAGCATTATAGTATCATCACGATCTTAATTTTCAATAAAAAGCGATGCTTTTTTATTTATAAATTAGTAGTTGATTTACAGTGGCAAATGAAAATATTAATTACATAATTTCGTTTATATACTTAAAGTTTCTCTTTTTTTATAATTAGCAAATTGTTAATGTCTTAAAATTTTAATTACTTCAAAATGCATAGAACTGAAAATAGTTTTTTATTTAATAAGACTGCTTTTAAGTATGAATAAAATTTTATGATAATCAATCATCAGTATTTAAAAAAAAAATTATAACAATAATAATTGCCGTGTATTTGTCGAACAAGAATTGTTTATCACATACTATTCACAAATGCAAAGCTTCTATGTGATATTTTAGTAAGTTTAAGATAAGCTTTAGAGTTTATAGAAATATGAAGTACTTATTTAAATTTATTTATTAAAAGATATTAGCTTCAGTGGGATCAGGGAAAATAAAGTCCTATAATTTACAACTATACGTTTTTAAAGGATTCTACATAATAACACTCCCTAATAATCCTTGTCAAACAGGAAGGAAAAAAAATAGCATGAACATTGGGGATGGCAAATGTATATTTAAGAAAAGAAAAAACTGAAATGTAATCGAAATATGTCATATCACAATATGAGAAATCAAAGTCTCCCTCCCCTAATTTGAAAGTCAAGAATTCAATCGATAGGAAAAAAGGTATGTTCATTCAGAAAAAGTACGTTTTTGTGTCAGATTTCGTAACTTAAAATATTATATGCGCAAAATAATTATCATATTTAAGGTAAGACCCTAAGACCATTAAGATTAAGGCTTAGTACAAATATTAACGGATAAAAATTCGAATATTAAACTTAAAGTTACTTTTAGTGTGCACTTTCGTATTGCGTCTTACAGTGTTAGTCATAAATGAAGAGCCTCAGTTATAAATAAAGAGAAGTTTCAAATGACAATTTAAAAAACTTTAAGATTTTGAGAATAAAATATGTTACGATAAGTTGTGTTTTTTCTAATAAGCCATTAAGTATCACCGTCTTTTTGCGAGAACACATATTTATGAAAACATAAACATGTTTTCCATTTTTTTAAAAATATGCTATTCGATATTTTGTGAAGATACTTAAATAACATTTTTCTATTTCTCATAAGGGAACATTCTAAAACTTTGAGAAATAAACAAAACTAAGTAAACTTTTACTTGCAGCTATAGTGTTGTCTAGACTTAGTTTCAATGTTGCGGACTTTTTGCTAACACGAATAAACAATTTTTAAATTATAAGACTTAAATAATAAACAAAAAAAAAAGATATTTTTCCTTAAATATAATGCATTTAAAAAATTTTACTTGATACTTTTAGTGATGCAAGCAAAATGATCACAAAATAATTTAATTCCAATTCGTCTAGACTGGGGTCTAGAAAATGAAGAATATTTAAGTTATGATTTGGAAATTTATGTAAGCAAAAATTAAGACAAAATATGCTATAATTTTTTCCTATTTTTATTACTATCCAGGAGAGAATATTTCATTGTCGTGTCTGAGCGTTTTTGCAGTATCTAGTTCCCTTTAAAAACCAAAAATTTCAAACTTTAGCATTGTTTTATTCTCTCTTACAGAAAAATAGTTTCAATCATTTATGTAATAATGTATTAGATTTACTATTTTATTAGATTTAAAACATGTGTTATTATATGAGAAATTTGGGTTCGTTTAGAAACCCAACACAGTTATTTTTTTATTGCTAAAACGGATCCTTCACAAAATCTTTGATCTTTAAAACAGAGATCTCAATTTTTTTTTATCGTAAAAGCCAACATCTCACAAAATTTTTCTTTGCATAAACTTTTACAAATATTTTATCGTTAAAAACGGACAAAATATTCCACAAAATATTTTTTTTGGAAAACTGATTTGATATCGCCTTTAACTCATAATTTTAAAACTTGAACTTCTTGACTGTCATGCTTTTTGTGTTTTTCTCTCCACATAAACAGGACCTAATCTACAAATGTTCATAAAACTATTGAAGATTACACAATTCTTCATAAATGATCCTTTAAACAAAAAGTCCGAACAGACCACTCAATTTCTAAATTTTTCACAAAATCATGAACTATTCTCAAAATTCACAAAATTATAAAAATAATTTTTTTAATATCCCACAAAAACGATCCTTTCATTACAAGTATAAAATGAGATCTGTACTATTTGATTGTCTTAAGTGATTGCTTTAAGTTAAGTTGTTCTGTACTATTTGATTGTTTTAACTCATAACTTTCTGTAAAATTAGGTCACTTAAAAAATATGGTTGTAGAAAATAAATATATAAAATACAAAATTTCATTCAAATCAGCTTACATTTTAAAAGTCTTTTATAAAATTTGTTCTGAGAATAAACTACTTTCACATTACCCGGAAAAATAAATTCTGGTAAAATTACTATACCATAGGGTAATGACATTTCAGGCAAAAAAAAAAAATCATTATTCTAGTTAATAAAATTAAAATATACGGTATGCAAATCATTTATTTAGTAATTTTTTTCCCGTTGATATATTAAAGGTTTATAGGAAATTGTGGTTTTCAAAATTATATTTCTTTATTATTAATATATTTAACTATTAAATTATATATTTCTTTACTATTAAATTATATTTAACTATTAAATTATATATTTCTTTACTATTAAATTATATTTAACTACATTTAGTAAAAAAATGCAAAACCGAAGAGTAAACTCAACCGAATAAATGGTTTTTATGCCATGCCCTAAAGTATCGTGATAAAATTACCGAATGCTACCCCATTTTAGCGCATATTATAAAATAATATTTTATATGATAATAAATAATATGCTAATTTTAACAAAATCATAACCAAAGCGCTTCGGTAAAAATTACCTTGCTTTTTGGTGTTCTAATTTAGCCAGAAACGTGGTAAATTTAACCATATTCTGGTAGTTTTGGTCATACTTTTTTTCTCACTGTAGTATTACTATTTCAGCTATTATAATATCTTCTAAGCTATTTCTAAGCTATGACCAAAAATTTAAATTTTAAAAAGATAACTGCTATATTTTAATACATAAGGTACTAAACTATATAAATTATGGAACACATTTTATATTTATGCATTATTTCTTGCAAAAGGTGAATATTTCCAGCCGTCCAGAAAAATACTGACA
Organism: Parasteatoda lunata; assembly: GCA_949128135.1. NCBI lineage: Eukaryota > Metazoa > Arthropoda > Arachnida > Araneae > Theridiidae > Parasteatoda > Parasteatoda lunata. Next base: position 65,170,782 of record OX421980.1, on the reverse strand, counting down.
ATAAGACTATAATTAAATTTTCGTACTATTTGTTTTCAGGAATTCAAAGGAAATAGAAAAGAATTTCAATAAACGGATTGATGAGTAAACTAACTTTTTTTTCTTGACTTCAGTTGAAATATTTTCCAAGATAATACGTTAAATCTTCGCGTTTCTCAAAGTCTCTGCCAAATTCGGGGTGAGATCGAAAACAAGATCCCCCACTAGAAGTCATTAAAAAAGGGAAAGAAATTGTTCTTCCTGGAAGAAAACACTTCCAACTATTTCGAAATTGGAAAGAATACTTGGCGTGGATGGTAAATTTTAAACTGGTGAACGTGGCGAGTTCTTTGTTTTCACGTGAGAAAATAAAATGAAACAGTCTTGGGGAAGAAATAAAAACAACTCGCCAAGTAGACAGCGGTTTAAACGGAAATCGCAACCTACGGTCTCTTTCTCTTCTGAAATCAACAAAGAAGGGGCCATCTGTCCATTACTGTAGGATATCATTGATTCCAAGAGACACCTAAGAACTTTTTAAAAAAAAAGAATGGTTAAAGCTCGAATGCATTAAAAAATGGAGTTTCTTGATGCATTCGGTCAATGCTTTTATGCAAAACTAGTTACAAATTAAATAGTTTTATACTTTTTTATTAGCAGATGATATCTCTGAACGCTAACTAATTGAACATTTCAGCAAGAAATGATTTAAAAAACTAAAATGATTTTTCAAATCAATACTTTTTAGGTTTTTTTTTCTAATTTGTAAAATCTTTTTAAACAGTCTCCAATTTATTTCGCTCTATCGTAATCAGTTATATGAATGTAAAGCAGCGATTATAAATGATAGAAAAGAGTGTCTTTGCAAAAAAGCGTGGGAAACAAGAGTTTAAATTAAGTGAATATTTTCTAGTGCTACCTATCATTTAAGCTCAGAGAAGGCACTGTGCTTTGGTTTCTGATTTTACTAAAAATATTCATAAAATAAATAAAGTAAACAGAAAAGGCAGTTACTAAGTAGACAGCAGATTAAGCGAAAATTGCTATCTACAGTCTCTTTCATTTTTAAAACAAACTAAGGGGTTATTAGTATAATTTTCTATTAACTATATATTAAAGTTTAAGAAATCAGAAGTAAATAATTTCAAATTGAAATATGTCTTAGATGTTTAGTTTATTAGGTTTGATAAATGCCAATGGTGAAAAAAATATGACATTTTAATTATTAGGTTTGATAAATGCCAAAGATGAAAAAAATATGAGATTTTAATAAATTTCTCGTGTGTAATTAAACTTTGAAGCTGATTCCGTGCGTAAGCTGTTTTACTCTTCAACCAAATTTAACGATGAAACCTGGTCATTCTAATAACAGCGTGTAAAGATTTTTCAGAAGAATGAAATTTAAGTTACTTTTATGCTTGCAATCATCTTGATTAATTTACAGTCTGTTTTGTAAATCAAGGAGAAAAGAAAATCAATTTAAATATCGAAATAATTTACTTAATATTTCTAAAATTTCTGTTTCAGTGTTTGAGTTTTTATTTTTTTAGGTGCAAACATTTGTTAATTCAGCTAAAGATAGTGGGTTGTGATTTATTTGGTTATTGAGATATTTGGTAAGAATTTAATGAGATATTTGGTCTAGTGCTGATTAATAACTTTTTTCAATTCTGAAAAGCAATTTGTGAACGTAAAATGCATACATACACAAATTAAAAAGCAAACACCCTGTTTAACTTTTTATCTAATAATTGAATTTTCACGTACTGTGACTCTATCTTAATAGTTCGAAGGCCTTCTTTAATATGCTAATTTTTTTTTTATAGACGATATTTTAAGTTAAGAAATCAGACACAAAAACGTACTTTAGGTAAATGAACATACCTTTCCTTCGATGCAAAAAAATCTGGTAAAATTACCGTAACTAATTTCAAGGAAATTCTGATTTTCAAAATTATAGTTCTTTTTACCACCTATTTAGAAAAAGTACAAAACGGAGAAGTAAATTTAATCTAATAAATGGTTTTTTTCATTGCTCTACCTAAAACATCATGAAAAAATATCAAATTTTACCCGAATTACCTAGACTTATAACACATTATAAAACCATATTTTATTGTTAATTTTACCAAATTCACTACCAAAGAGCTTCAGTAAAAATTACTGAGCTTTAATGTGTTTCCGTAGAGCCAAAAATACCGTAAATTTTAATATATTCTCGTAATTTCGACCATACTTTTTCTCAGTACTGATACGGCAATTTGGAAAATATGGCCCTAAAAGTGTAGTCAGAAAAGAGATCGAAAGTTAAGGAAAAATATTTCTAAATCACAAGAATAAAATGAAGGTAGGGACTATTATTTGAAAAATGTGACAAAAAAGAATGCTTCGAACAAAATTTATAATTTTTTGTAAAACTCTGAAATAATTAAAAAAGAATTTTCATATTGAAAGTTATTATAAACATACATTTAAATAAATAAAAAAATAAAGACAACGAAACATTTATAAGATTACGACGAGTAATTGTACCAAAACGAATCTAAGCTAATTCTTAAAATGTCAATATATAATAGTTTTATTTTTAACAACTATAAAGAATTATATTCTTAGTAAAAAAAGATTAAATAAATCTTTCACAGTTATTAATATATGAAGAAGATGTAAAATATGAATATAAAAAATTATAATCTATATGAATTATTACAAAGAATTTATTTTTAGTCATTATCATGAAAAATTTATAAGTGATTCACTGCCAAATTAAGATAAATTTAATGTTCTTTCTTTTAGTTCAGACAATTTAGTATAAAATATATAATAATTTGATCTTTCTAGTTCCTTAGAGAATAAAAAAATACTTTTTTTTTTAATATTTAGTCTTTAAAAGAAACGAAAAATAAATTTATGTGAATCATTGGTATAATGATTTAAAACCAAAGATATACGATCAATTGAAAACGATCTCGCAATACTGTTTGATTTAAGAGGAAAAGTTAGGCAATCGCGGTCTCTATTTCAATACGCCATTTTGAGATAATTTTCAACACGAAGTACACCTGTCTCCTATTTTGGAGGGAGGCAGATAAAAAGCAAAAAGAAAAACCCAGTTATCGAAAATTGTAGCCCATTCATTATTGATATGCTTCGTAAATTTAAAGGTGTGGTCGCTTTAATGTTCTGAATAGAGACATTTTTTTTCATGTAAGGGGACACCGTTTTATTATAGACGCAAGACTAAAAAAAAGTGCATTATGAAACTTACACTTTTTATACATATATTTTTAAATTATCAGTTTTGAAAAATGTTTTGCTTAGTTTCTTAATTGATCATTAACCCTTTGACGCAGAAGGAATTCTTTTATATATTTTTTTCTGGCGCTCAAATCTTAAACAAAATTATATTTTGGTATACTATAAAAACAGTTTAATAGTTACTAAAAATCTGTTAGATTATCGAAATTAAATTTGTACTAAAATATAAATTCAAAAATATATTTGAATTTTTTTTCCATTTGTATTCAAAATCTTATTAATAATTGATTTTGTAAGTTAAGAAAATTTTAATGATAAGAGACTGCTTATTTTAGATCTAAAAACTGCAAATAAGTCCAAACTTGTTGTTTGGAAGTAAGCCGTATTTGGAAAATTTTTAATTAAAGCAGAAAAAAGACTCCGGTGTTTTATCCTGTATTTCATAAGCATAATTGTTTTTAAATGCCAAACATAATATTTTTCATTTAATTTGACCTAAATTAATACAAAAGAATGAATTATGTTTACTTAAAATTTTGTGATTAAGATTAACTTGTTTTATTAATAAATGATTGTTAATGATTTATGCAGGTTTATTATTTTTGGTTTTATCATCGAAGATGGTTTCTCATATGAAGATTTTATTTTCAAATTATTAAGTAAAATAACCTTAAAATGTTAAACATTTAAATTTTATAATCAAAAAGCCTTATGAGTAGCAAACATTAAAAGTTGAATTTTTTAGGGCCTGTTGTGCAAATTGTTGCAACTTTAAAAAGATTCCGTTCTAAGAAGCGTAGCAACACCCTGTTATACGCTTGATTGTATTATATGGTGCAATTTGAATTGAAACCTCGCTTAATTTATCTTATTAAGCTTCCTGCAAATTTGTATGATATTATCTAAGTGCTCATATTATGGTGTAATCTCAAATAGATTTTTCAAGAGTTTAATTTTTTTTCTCTGAAAATTTATATTTTTAACTTCTAAATTTAAAAACTATAAAGTTTTCATTAAAAAAAAATCAGAATTTTTTAACTTATATTTCTCATCATCAAAATGTAAATTTTCTTCATGTGACATATAAACTATTTATTTAAGATTTTTTAAAAATAACTTGCATGTGATTTATATTGATAGACGTATTAGTTTTTATTATTTATTTTAAACCTGTAGAAAGCAAGATTCCAGATTTTCTTTACGCTTAATAACTTAAAAAAATTAAATTGGTTTATTTGGCTAATGAAACTTCCAGAAAATCGGTTTCTCGTTGAATAGTAATTTTGGTTCATTGAACAATAATACCATAATATCGAATTTGAAAATCTATGTAATGGCTTTTGAATTTTTAAAACAATAATATTTTTATTCAAGAAACCAGATTTTTTTCACAGCATCAAAATGCAAACTTTCTTCATGTAGCATAGAAACTATTTTTATTTAAAGTTTTTTTTATGAATAATTTACATGTGATTCACATTTTATACTGCTAAAATTTTTTTATTGAACCTGCAGAGCTCATGATTCCAGCAACTCCAAAAAATTTCATTTTGCTTAATAACTTAAATTAATTTATTTGACTAATGACACTTCTAGAAAATTGGTTTCATGTTGAATCGTAATTTTGGTACATTAAACCATAACATGGAACTAATTTTCTACAACAATTATGCTGTGTTAAATGCCATTATTTTTCTTTTTGAATTTAAGAAATGTGGTAAGATGGTTAACTGAGTGTCATAATTAGGTTTCAGAAAATTTGAATGACATTATGGTTCAACCCACTTTTAAATTTTAAACACTTTAAAGGTTTTAAAAAGTTAGTAAAAATAAATTTGAAGGCCAGAAAGAGATTTTTCAAAACACATTTAATACTAAATTCAGTTTTTATCTTATATGAATTTGAGAAAAGGCTCTTAAAGAATAAGATACAGCGTGCATTTTACCTCTTCTATAAATTATGCCAGCATTTATTTTCCTAAATTCCTGTATTTATCTTCTATTTTTTATTTTCTATTTTATCTGTTTTTGATCTTTCGTTCACTTTAAACTAAGATTTTCAAAAGCATGTTATTGAGATGAATATTTTAAAAATTGTGAATTCTCTTATAATTTTTATATATCTGTAGACTTACTGAATAAAATATTGCACGGGACAAAAATTTTTTGAGAAAATAGTATAGTTATTTCTTAATATTATTTCTGCATTCAAGAATGCGTCACCATTTTATTGCTTAATATAAATACTCTTCTCTTGTATGGACCCAGATCTTCATTGTTTTTCTATTTAAATTTATTGCTTGCTACTCAATTGGGCATGTCATAACTGTAATATGAGCCCACAAGTATATTATTGAATAAAAATCTGAATTTAAATTGCTTAGGAGTGATAAAATTTTTTATGCCTATGAATCCTTTTCTATGCTTTTTAAGTTTGTTTTTGAACATCTATTTACATTCGGTTTTGGTAAAAAACTTAAAATTTGAATAAGATTTATTAAAAAACATTTATTTAAAAACTAAACATTTTAATATCAACTAGATCTAATATGTTTTATAAAATATGTCAATTTCTAAATATGTACTTCCATTTCAAAAGGATTTATTCCTGTGCTCTATCTAATTTTATTTGCACTACATTTGAATATTATTATTCTGTAGAAATGAAATTTCTGATTTGCATATTATAGCATTTTGAATAAAAGATTAATTTAGTTTCTATTGATTTTTCTGGTAACATAAATCAGATAACATAAGAAGAAAAATTCTAAAGAGGATAATATTTTACAATATCTAATTTTTTTTGCACCTGATTTGTTTTTTTTTCTTTGCATGGAAATGAAATTTCAGATTTTTGTAATATGATATTTAAAAACAAAGGGGAATTTGAAACTGAAAACATCATATTTAAACCCTATTTTAGTTATGAATATAATAGGGCTAAATTAAGGTTTTGTGCAGTCTGATCTATCCCAAACCAGGATTGGATTTTATCAACATCATTACTTCACGTTGACTGGTTTTTATGAGCATAATCCTTGCTCAGCATTGATCTAATAATTAAGTAAATTATATCAATAGCTTATGAAGTTAGAATTTTCTCTTGCTCGAAACTAACGCATTTGCCTTTTTAATACAATATTTAAACTTACAATTCTTGGTACTAAACGTGTAATTGATTAACAAGAATGACGAAAATGAAACCGATTTCTTCTGAAATGAATTTATTCAACTAAAACTAGGATTATACTTAGCATTATGAAAGTTGAGGCTAAAAGATGCTTATTTTTTAGAAAAATAGTTTAAAAAAATACCTGTATAATGATTTTGGTTCTAAAAATTTCTAGATTTATATATTTATTAATTATTTATTGTTAATGAATAATTTATTATTTACTATTAATAACTATTATTATTTATAAATCAACATTATTATTTATAATTAATAACATAGATTTATTAATAATTTATTATTATACATTTATTATGCATGTTACTTAAAATTATATTTAGATAACTTTGTTATTACTGAAAAATATACGTTCTCTTTCCAATGAAATTGAATTTGCTGTGATTTTTTTGTTTAAGATATTAATAGTTAAAAAGAAATGTGTCTCATTGCTACTAAAAACTTATTGAGTGGTCACAATATTTATTAATTGCAAAAAAAGATTTCGTCTTTTTTATTAATTGATTTGCTTTTATTTATTTCTATAATATAAACCCAAAAGTTAAAATACTTTGTCTTTTGGGTTAGATTCCAAATTACAAGACTACGGAATTGATAGTTGTAAACACTATCAACTCCGTTGTAACTGTTCAACACAGGTTTTAAAATATAAAATATAAAACAGTTAAAATAAGTATGTTTATTTTTTTAAATCTCTTTAAGTTATTAACTTTCAGGTAATTTGTTACAGAGAGGGTATGAATATTAAATATGAAGAAAAGGTGAGAATAGCTTCAATGATAGAATAAAGCATGGTTGAGGGTGGAATAATTAGGTTTTCATTTAGCACAAAGCAGTTGCTATATTTAGCTCATAGTTTAAAAACTTTAAAAAAAATCAAATTATTTCAAAATGATATTTTCAGATATGAGACTATTGCTCAATCTTAAAAATAGTTGATTCAGTTACAAACATAGAAAAGAAAGGCAAAATTTGTCAAATTAAGGTAACATATATCATTTATAATTTAAAATGTTTAGGAAAATTGAAATTTCAACATAACATTTTTAAGCAAAATGGACTTTATTTTATTTTACAGTGAAATGTCTACTTAATTAAATATTCAAAGATGAGTGGAGTAGATTACACTGCAGTTAAATTATTTAAATTTTATTCTGTTTTTACTCATTATATCTGTAAATTTACTGTACAAACAATACCAACAATTAAAAATCAGCTCTTGCTACAATTGTTAGTAAGATTAAAGCACAGTATTCTTAGTTTTATAAGAATAGTTAAACTGGATTTTTTTATTAACGTAAATGTAAATGTTACTGTTAGCATATAAGCTATACTTTACAAAATAAAAAAAAGTAACTTTTAATTTAGTAATCAAATTTTGATGAATTAGAATGAAATTTTAATGGTTTGAGAGTCTAGTCTTAATTATGTCAATTGATATATGCAAAAACATTTTGAGATACTTCATAAAAAACATAAAGTGTACTCTATACAAACAAACTTTTTTTATGATTGGTTTGCATTCGTAACGATCAAGGAATGACGTTAGCCGCAATTCAGTAAATATTATCCCGATAAATAAATTAAGAGAATCGTTCAAAATTCGAGCTCTTCTATGTTGATTTTATTTTTTGCATATATAGTCATATCATTGAAATTATTTAAAAGAATCAAAACAACGCTGCAAAAATTATAAAATTTGCTCTTCCTCATATTTTTCAATTTTTATTCTCACTTACGCTGGAAAAAAGTCATGTTAACTTAGAGATATTACGCTTTTAAGCTATTTTTGTAAGTTAAAAAATAATAAATTAATTAGTATTTCGGAAAATAACCCTTCAAGTTCAACAGCTGAACATAGCTTAAAAGTGGAGAAATTAATTTACACAGAATCACGTGGTATATGAAAATATATATTTTAAGTAGGGTTATATCTTTTGATAAAAGCTTATAATCAACCAAAAGTATAAGATAGGATATTTTAAAATAAACCAATTTTATAAATTTGTTTCCGTGAAAGATATTTTCAATTTGGGTAGTTTAGGATCAGGTGTTTCAAAATACATAAAGGACGACAAAAAGGAATATTAATAAAGAAGCTCCACACCAATTAATACATCAAAATAACAACCCTGTGTTGAAATGAATTTTTCAATGGATGATCATCTTCTTACGATAAATCGATAGTTGTATTTGTTTGTCGAGATACTCATCGGGTACTGTCGAGATTTCTAGTATTGTTCAGCTTTCACAGTAACTTCTCCCGACTGTAAATTTGAGGTTATCTGTTGCTATGGAAACAAAAGTAAAACCATTTCTAACCGGAGAGTAAATAGTTCTTCAAAACTGCTTCCCCACAACCTTATTTGCAAATACTTATACCCGAAGTTACAGTGACACCCAGCACTCAAGACTGTTGTCTGTGGTAGTTCTCTTGATGGTCGATGAGTATGTGTGTTCAGATATTGAAACACAGAAATGTCTTATTCTTCGTAATTGATTTCAAAATTACTACAAAATTACTACACCGTTTATGAACGATTAAATTGTTTGTGTTGGTTTTAAATTAAGTTAAACATTACATATTTACGGCCAATTTCAATCAAATTTTTCTGTTTATATCTGTGAAAAATATGTAAGAAGTAAGCATTGAAAGATATATATTTCTTTAACTGGTGAAACGAACCAAATTTACACCGGTAAAATATAAGTATGAATTTTCTCAAAATTCAACGAAATAGTAGAGTACAAAACGGGTTTGAAAGATCCGTAGAGTCAGAAAGGTTGAGATATTCATGTCGAAAATTACGTTTTTTTCTTTGTGAAAAAAATGTTCCATTCTGAAGTTTTTCTTTATTTTTATCCTTATCATTAGTACAAAATTCTTAATGCAGAATATTTAAGTCTATAAAAAGAACTAATGATTGAGAAACCCTATTTGTTAATTTACTTACTTATTATTATTTAACTTACTTATTATTATTTTGCTTAATTTTTTTCACTTAAATGTTTTGAATATTTATATTTTCTGTAAAATGAGAAAAATGAAATGGCTTCAAAAAGCAAAGCAATAAGTTATGGTTCAGTATTGATAAAATATGCACTCGTTTGTCAAAATATTTTACGATCATTTCCAAGGCTGTGAATGAAACATACCTGACACTATGTTTGGCAAACTGCCTATTCCTCTATCTACCGAGCATAACACTATTATTCTGTGTAGAAGTTAAGAGAATTCAGCAACACAACAAACCTTCCAACCCTGCTCAATATATTTCCAAATACGTGCTCAAAATGATTAAAAGATTACATGTTTCAGGTTTGTAGCTTAGAAATGCATTTGTTCTGAAAGCTAGAAAAGTCATGGAATGAAATAAAAGAAAAAAGGCAATTTGATACCTTTTACATTTTCTCTCCATAATAAAAATTGAATATTTTCCAAATCCTTCTGTTCAGCAAATAAATGCATTTTCTCTTTCCATTTCTCCAAATTTTTTGGCTCATTCTTAGAAAACCTCAAAGCTAAATTCAAACACAGGAACTATTTTTGCTAACAGTTTCTCTTTTTGGGAAATCGATGCGACCATAAATGTAATAAATAATTGAATTGATTTTGAATTTCGAAGAAAAAATTTATGTAATCCTCTTTTTTTTTTATAAATGTTTTAGAGTTTTTTTTCGATTTCCAGGTACAAAAGTAAAACCAACTAAGATCGGAATTGGTATTGCTTGTTGTTTTTATGTCTTTTCTAGATACAAAGATAGAGAAATATATTTGAAGCAGGTTCTTGTTAGATTTAAAATGATTGTTTTTTTTATAACTTTACAATATTAGTTTTTATAATATTTGAACTAAGTTAAATAAAAATAATTTCATAGTTCTCATGTGCAATCAAATTGACTAAATGTCTGGAAAAGGTATATATCTGGAATATTGTAGGTATAAAACAATTATTCTTCTACAATTGTGCAGAAAAAATTTATTTTTTAAAAGCAGCCATTTAACAATGTCTTTTAACAAACTATTTATGTTCACATTGCGCATCATTATCTAAAATAATAATTTAAATAGATTTAAAATAAACTTAAAGTTTTTGTTTTATTAACTTTTTGACTTGACATTTGAAATTATTTTAAATCAATTTGACTAATATTTTTTCTCTTAAATATTCATTATGGAATGTATTCATTATGTCACAATGTTTCTTCTTGTCATTAAAGCATATAAACTATCTTTAAAAAAAACCATATATATAATTGTGATCAGTATTTTTCGATTAACTTGACTGGGGCTAAAACTGAAACTGAATTGGTTAGAAATCGTAAAACTTTTCCTTGTACAGTTTTTATAGCCTTTTCTGATGAGAAATATCTATATTAATTTCATGCGTTATGTTTGAGAGAAAACAATAGAATCATTCTTGTTAACATGGAAACATGAACTATTCTTTTCATGCATAACTGTGGAGTGATTTTGCGAGCATTGAATATGTTTTACGCGAAGGAAAAAAAGTAGTTAAAAAAGAAGAAGAAATTGAAGAAGTCAAAGAAGTAGTAGAAGTAAAGTAGTAGTAGAAGAAGTCGAAGCCGAATATATTAGGAAGGAATTACAAATTTGAAAAACATGCTATTTTTATGATTTATAGATATATCTGCACTAAGTTAATGAAACATTACTTGTGATAAAATATTTGAACTCCACACTTATAAAAATAATTGTTTTCTTAAATTTTTTGACAAAGCATTTGATAGTATCTGAAACCAAATAATATAGTATTTGAAGCAAACTTTGATAAATATATCTCTAAAATAATTGTAATGGTATATATTAACTTAATGATAATGTTTTGAATCATCACTGTGAGATAAATTTTGTTAAGTAGCTATTTTATTAAAAAATTAAGCGAATTTTTGTCGCTACCTTTAATATCGGGGGAATTAAATTTCGTCATTTATTTCTCGCGCGTGTGATCAATGGATAGAAGAAAGCGTTTATAAAAGTCATGTCAGAAAGATTCAAAGCAATTTATTTCCTATATATCCGCAAAAGCTTTTACTTATAAGATATTAATATTCATAATGTAAGTTGAAGATGATTAATATTAAACTAGGATTTATGTAAAGTTTAAATAAAAAAAAAGCCTAATATTGAACAGTTGTTATGAGAAAATCTTTCTGAAAGAGCAGAGTCCAGAAATGAGAGAAAAACTATTAGTAAATTCATATCATTTCTAGCTTGTTTTTGGAAGGATTAAAGTATTTTTCCAGATAAGAAATAACCCATAATGTATTTTATATCGATTAATAATTCATGCTAGACACGAATATTTTGGTACTTCGGAAAACAAACAATAAATAAAATAGTTTTACTGCTAGACTTTTTCTCGTTTATTGGTAAAGCTCTCTAAAAGAGTTTTTCTCGTGATAAGTCTAAACAGGTTTTACATTTTTTTTTAACAAAAAAAAAGAAAAAAAAAAAGAAAAAAAAATGCGACTTAAGGAGAAAAAACACTTAAAGAAGTTGAAGTTTGAACTTGTCGAGTGCATAGAGCAGCCTACTTTTAACCAAATAATCCAAATAATCATTTGCTGTTCTCGGAAACCGAATGACTTTAATGTGTTTTGACAATGTGTTTTATAATTTATATCGTGGAATGACAAAGTGTTCTGAAATTCAAACAAAAGCAAAGCATAAATTTATATTTTTTTCTTCGTTTAGTTTAAAACTTATCACAGAACATAAATAAATTAACAGGAGAAAATAAAAATAGGTCAATCAATTCTTACTTTTAATAGAACTAAAATCTAAGATTAAAAAAAACTGTAATTTATTAGTAAATTTTCTTCTCAAATACTCATTATGAAAAAAAAATTAGACAAACTGAAGCAATCCAGTCTTGATTCAGTAAATTTATAGAAATAAAGCAATAAAGAAAACACCCATACGTAACTTTCAGACAATAAATCATAGACCTGTATTATTCGTTTATGTTATTAATATAATCGTAGAGAAGTAAACAAAAATATGGTATGCTAATTTAAACACCATAGATAGTTAAATATCCAAATCTGCAGTACTTTTAAACCGTTTCTTTTTAATGTTGAGCATCGCTGGTCGAGACGAAACTTTAAGAAAAGAGTCTTTATGACATCAGAGTAGATTATCCATAAGTATTATCGTTCAGATAGATAGTATAGAAATAGAGAATGAAGCATGTTTAAGGTAATAAGAGTAAAAAAAGAATAAAATAAAATTTTGCACAATTTGCAAAAGTATTCATGTAGAAAAATAAAACTGTTTGCCTTTAAAAATTCAAATAAATTTCAGTATAATATTTTTTAAAGGTTAAAAATTTTACATACCAAGGAAATTTCTTATCTCCTTATATTTCCAAAATACACATTAACTTAACTATAATTGTTACGTTTAAAAACTGCAAACGATCCCTGCTTTAAAAATTATCTGATTTTTTTTCAGTAATTCTAAAGTAGTTTTTACCATGAAGCCGAACGAAATTTATTTAAGATATTTTTATACGTTTAGAACTCAATAAATATTTCTATTCTTTCTGACTCAGACTCGAAGCGAAAAATGAGTCCTTACTAACTCATAACCGCAAGTTTAAAACGTCTTCAATGTAGAAAAAAAATGGCGAATGAAGTGTGGGTAAAGCAAGAGAAAAAGTAGTAAAATTGCGGAGGGAAATAAAATTCGGAAAACTTCTGTCGAAGGGATATAAAAGATACGTTTTTCTCGATAGAATACCGCTCCCCAAGGTACAGCGAAACAGTTGTTTAATATAATACATCATTTACAACCTGCTTCTAGTATTGGAGTAGTAACTCTTAAAGTGGTACTATCAACATTTTAGACTTTCTCTACTTTTCAATACCTTATTTAAAACAGCTGGAAGAAAATTATTCTTTGTTGTCACAATTTTACATTCTGTTTAATAATACAAGATAAAAATACGACCATAATTTTGTAGCTACAGTTGATACGAAATTATACGGTTTGCATGGAATTATTGGGCCAGTTATTCAAATACTTCGACTATATAAAATTGTTCATTGCTTAGAACATATAAGTTGGGAAGGACATCGTTGAATAGATTTGGAGTTGTTTAAACATGTACATATTTCTCATTACTATGCCTTAGAAAAAGGTGCATTGAGTGTAAAATGCTTTATCATATAAAATATTTCTGGCAGTAGTACTCATTTTGTGCCAGTGTATGCGTTTATAATCTAAGTCAAATAACCCCATGAGATTTAGAACTTTATTTAGAACTGCATACTTAAGTTCGATTTTAAGTCGAGATCTATTAAAGTCGACTGTTTCAGATTAGTAAAAAGTATAGTTTGAACTGTTGAAGGACTTAAATGTCTCCTTTTGAAGCTTTTTACACTGCTTTTTAACTTAATGATTCTTTCTGAAATGAAAAAAATGTCAAAAATAAAAATCCTTAAAAATGCCAATCCTTTCGAAATTTTTATTTTTATTTACTTAAAATATTGTATTTTTTACTGTTGAAATACGGATTTTAAAATTAAAAAAATTCTTAAGTTAATTAATTATTAATGAAACTCTGAAATTAGTTATTATTAAACCTATAATTACAAGCTATATAATTTGGCTTAAGCATTTTTTTCATTCGCTTAACTAGTATATTGCAAAGTCACAATATTTTAAAGTAACAATAACAGTCAATCTCCATACAGTCCCGCATTTCTACCAGTTTTTTTCTTTTTGTATAATTAAAAAATCAATATTCGATGTTATATAATGGAAAACTAGTATTGAATGTTTAATAATGGAAAAATTTCATTAAATTTTAAATAATAAAATATCAACATTGAATATTTTACAACGGAAAACTGTTATAAAATAATGCATAATAGAAAACTTTTATTCAAATATATTTAAAAGAAAATAATTGTTAAGTTTAAGTTATTAATATACATAAGGATACAACAATGCGATATAATTTTAAAAGATAAAAAGTTCTAAAATAACTTTAAAAATATAATTTCTGGAAAATGCATTCTATAATATTCATTAATCTTTGCTTTTGTTGTATTCAGAACTGGTTATGTAATTTATGTTTAAAGATACGATTTGTTATTCATTATATTTAATGTGAAAATAGAAAAGTTCCAATATGTAAAAGGTAGTTTTTTTTTCTATTAATGAAATATTGATATACTGCTTAGTTTTGATGTTATGATTTTCTAAAGAGTTAGTTCTGAAAAAAAAAACATGTCTTTTTACATTTGAGAGCTACAATATTTATATACAATGGTTTGGACAGTAAGACTTAAATATCTATTGAGAAATATATTTGCTATTAACTGTAGCTTAAGGAATGCTTATAAAGTAAATACCATCAGCCAGTGGAAGTCATCCATCAAATATTGACAAGCATCACCATTATAGTTTTTATGTCAGAATGGTGTTCATGAACGTGTCATTATTTGTGGCACAGAATTTTCTAGCTATGAATGAGAAAATTATTTCACGTTTGTACAGTTCATTAAGTTTGGTATGTTACATAGTTTTGCAAGCAGTGTTTGCAAAATAACTTTCGACATGTTTTTTGCTCCTAAAAAGTCAGCATGTCTTTTGTTTTCAACAATTGAGCATTTTTTTGTTGCTCTCAACATTCCGGCATGTTTTCGACATTCACTATTTGCCATATTTTTGGCTTTCTAGTATATAGGCATTTTTCTTTACCCCTATCTATTATTTGGCGTACTTTTGGCTTTCTATTTTTTGGCATGTTTTTTGGTTCTGAAACTTGTGTACTTAATTTACACTTTAATAATTTACTTTAATTAATGATATAGTATTTAAATTCAGCTACCATGCATATTTACATTGCGCAAAATGCAATATAAACTGCTTAATCACCATTTACAAAATAAATAAAATTTCTGAAAAAAAAAAATAAATAAAACTAATTTTTTTTAATTATAAATTCTTGTATAAAGTTTAATTCCAAATAATTCCTGAATACCTTTCGCACAACAAATAAACTCTATCTGCTTTTAAAAAAACTTTTTATTCTCATAACTTTGAAAGGAATAAAAAAAAAAAAAAAAATTGAGGAAAAAAAAAATTAAATGCTGTTACCCAAAATGTTTTGAAGATCAAAAATGTTCAAGTATAAATTCAGGGATGATGGTTTAACTACAGCAAAAGAAAGCTACGTTTAGCACCTTTTATCTGAGAAGAAAGCCTCCTCTTTTCTCATCGGGCTTGACGAATAATCACCCTGATTCTCCTATCCTAGAATTGTCCTATGAAGTTCCGCTATTCATCCATGGTTCTATTTATCTAAGAAGCCCCCATTTCAATTCTGCGTTCATTCGCTTGTCCCCTGGGGTTTTGCGACTTCTTCAGACTTTTACAAAAGATTTCTTCCTTATTGGGGTATATCCGGCCTCACGTCTGTTTTCCTACTTTCTTTCGAATCGTAGAAGGAATATATCACTCATTACGGTTCTGTATAAGCACACCCTCTTGTATTGTTATTAGCTTTCTGATTGAAGTTTTCTCAAGGATAATAGGATGGAATTAAGTTAATTCTTTACGAAGTCCTTATTGAAATTGAGGTGTGGGTGGAATTAAATTACTAAATGGTATTGCAAAAGTTTTAGTTATGTTTTAATCTTGGTGTAGAATTAGTTAGGATTATGACTTTGTAAATTTTGCTTGAAAATTTGCTTAAATTTTTTAATTTAAAAGAAATGCTTAAAATGAAAATTATTTCTTACTAAATGGTATTGTAAAAGTTTTAGGTACGCTTTAATCTTGGAGTAGTATTAGGTAGAATTTCGATTTTGTAAATGCTGCTTTTTTTTGTTGAAAACTTTTACATATATATTTTTAATTTAAAAGATATGATTAAAATGAAAATTATTTTAGAAAACTAACCGTTTATAATTACCTCTCACAAATGTTATAGTTTTCTTAGTTATACAGCTTAGTGGTAGAAGGTTTTAAGTGATATATATATATATATATATATATATATATATATATATATATATATATATATATATTTAAAAGAAGTTTCTTGGGGGGAGTTATATTTGTTGTTCTATTTTGTTTAAACACTCAATTATTGATTTATTTTGTCAAGCCATTTAGTGTCGGAGATCTTAGTAGAAAAAGGTAATAAGTGACATTTCATAAGTGCTTTTTGGAGTAGAAGGAGGATCCAAGTGCATTTTCTAACCAAAAGTTGACAAGCAACCTTAGAAAATTCGGCTTTTGGGAGAGATTTAAAACTCCATGGGGCAAAAGTTTTAGCGCAAACAATTTAAATGAGTGTTAGAGATTTAAAAATTACACCTATCGGAAGCTTGCGGACAAGTAATACTGAAGAGGCATGCTCTTTATTTCCTTTTACCAATTTTTAAGCTTTAAGGCTGATTTACTCGATGTAATTTAGATCTAGACTAGAATGTTACTAGACTAGAATCTAGCAAGATCTTAACTAAAATGCTATTTAGATCCTTTGTACATTGTACTCTTCAATTTCAGATGGTCTTATAAACGAAATCATATAATTTCAAACAAGTGATAAGTAAGTAAATATTTTTTATTACATTTAAAATCCCAATATCATTTTATAACTTTAAGTAAGTGATTAGTTGGTATAGATATGATCTATAATACATTACATACTATAATATGTTTCTTATTCATTATGGTAGCTATGAAGTTTTGTACAAATTTGTAACATTTTCAGAAACTGTCTCTCCGTAAAATTTATAGAACATAGTTAAACCAGTCAACTTACGATGGAACTTATTCATATTACAGTAACATAAGCTTAATTCAAATAAAAAAAAATTTTAAAAGCTTTTTATTGCAAATTAAAGGATAATTTTTTTATGTTAGCTACTAGTTATACTTTAGAAATCATATCTGAATGATTTTAAATAAATTTAAAATATTTTTTATTGATATGCCATAAGAAATATAAATATGCATTAATATCCAATAATCATAAGCCTTAAATTTTCCTGTTTAGTTAGGAAATTCATCGAAATAGGTTAATTTACATTCTGAAACATAAATTAATTAAAATTTTCCCTATTATTTATACATACATATGCATACAGTTAAGGCATTTTTCTTATGTTATTAAAGTATTTCAACTACACTCATAAATAAGAAAAATATGTGTTTGTTTACTATCAGTAGCCGCTCTGGCGCTTTTTAGAAAAAAAAATATTTATTGGAATTCGTACTCAGTATTTTTCTTTAAACGTAAGAGGTTGAAATGGAAATAAAAATAGGTAGAAATATAAAAAAAAATTTCTTGGAAATTTGTAGAGCTTTTTTTAAATATTTTATTTATTTATTATTTTTTTGAGAAATGTCTGAATTTATTCCATGGGTCACGAGAGAGAAATTGACCGTGAAGTTGATCTCTATAACATACTAATACAAACTATACTTTTAACTTTATAAAGTAAATTTGTGTACATTAAATATGTTTTATACATAATTAGTGTAATTACAAAGTACTTGTTTCTTTTACGATTTATGCATGCATTTTAGATAAAGATAATAAATTGCTTCTTGTCATTAAAGTATTTGAACTACACGTAGAGAAAGAAAAACATGTATTTGTATAATATCAGTAACCGCTCAGACGCTTCTTAGAAAAATAATACTTATTGGAATTTGTACTCAGTATTTATCGTTGAACGTGAGAGGCTAAAACCGAAACTTAATTTCATTGGCCGAAAGTAAAAAATGTAGAAATATAAAGCCTTTTCCTTGTGAAGCTTGTAAGGCTTTTTCTTTCATTTTATTTCCGACTCTACCATTAGGCTCGTTAACATGCGAGTTGCGCGGCTTCATCAGACCCGCTAGTTTCAAAGTGGGGACCGCACGTAGAATATAATTAGTGCGGCGTTAGGATTAAATCTATCTACCTTGAGAAGTAAGGCTGCTATGCAAAGCAGGCCTGCCGATTAGCTTTCTTCTGCAAACAGAATTTTCGAACCCTCCCCTAGGGAACGACCCAACATTTCATTTACGAAGATTTCATTCTTTGCATTGCTTTTTCGGGTTACAATGCTTGACTGAAAGCAAATATATGCAGATTTTGTCAAGAAACTTTAAATGTTTTAACCATTTTACCACAACTTTGGTGAATTTTTTTAAATTTCTTGGCGACAAGTTTGTTCGTAAATCAAGAGTTAATGTAAAAATAAATGCCAATTTAAAACATTTACATTTTACTACCAATCAAAACAAATTACAATATTTTCTAATTTATCGTTCGTGTCTTTTTTCCTTTCTTTCTTTTGTCAGTTTTTTATTTCTAATTTCATTTTTAAATTTCTTGGCGGAAGTTTGTTCGTAAATCAAGAGTTAATGTAAAAATAAATGCCAATTTAAAACATTTGCATTTTACTACCAATCAAAACAAATTACAATATTTTCTAATTTATCGTTCGTGTCTTTTCTTTCTTTCTTTTGTCAATTTTTTATTTCTAATTTCATTTTTAAATTTCTTGGCGCAAGTTTGTTCGTAAATCAAGAGTTAATGTTAAAATAAATACTAATTTGATATATTTACATTTTCATTGATACCAATTTAAAATATTTAGGGTTTGCTACTAATCAGAGCAAATTACAATATTTTTTTAATTATCATTTGTGTCAAAAATATGTGTGTGGGAATAATGTTTTATTTATTTTGAAAATAAAAATGTGTTTGTATTTTTTTATCCTTGTATCCTTATTTTGTAGATTTTTTTTACCTCTTTTTACATTTTTAAATTTCTTGGCGAAAAGTTTGTTCGTTAATCAAGATTTAATGTAAATATAAGTATGTTTTTAAAGATATTTACAATTTACAACTTATGAAAGCAAATTACAATTTTTTTTTAAATTTATCATGCGTGTAAAGAAATATGTGTGTGAATGATGCTTTATTTATTATAAAAATAAATGTGTGTTGATTGATTTTCTTTAATTAGGAAAGCCTTTTTTTATCTTTCTTTTGTAGATTGTTATTTTTTTCAACATTTGCATGGCAGCAAATTTTTTTTCATAGGATTTTATTTTTTTGTTTGAAGTGATAGAAAAATGTATAGATATTTTTTCATTTTCGGATTGAAAAATTTAATTTCAAATTAATGCAGTTTATTACTACTTATGAATGAATTAAACATAGATGTAAATGAATATCAACCGTCATCTATTTAAAGGTACCTCCAGATAGAATCGAGTTAATACTTCTTATATACTAGTGAATGGCAATTTAATAATTGTAGTGGTAGTTAAGCTACAATACTCCTCCACTAGAATTTGATTTAGGATATAATTCGATGACTGAATATCACTAGTTGATTAATTGCTGTTTTACGAGTGACCGGGAGAGCTGTATTAAGATCACCAAACTTTGAGCGCTAGTGTTGAGAACTATATTAAGATCACTTGGCTTTGAACGCTAGTAACGGGAGCTGTATTAAGATCATGATTGTGTGCATGGTTGCTCTTGTGCTGCTATTAGCAGCCGCGTGCGTACAGGCAACCGTTGTGTGTCATTGCGACTGAATAACAACAGCACGAAGAGGACAATGGTGCAGCAATAAATATCAAGTGAACTGTTAAAAGTGGACCATCCATTTAATTAAGCGTGTTCGAATATGCGATACTGACAAGATAGGCGTGTTCTGAGCACGTCCAAGGGTTATATGTGGGGCAAGGATACCACATTGGTAACCCGGGTGTAATCCAAGCACGCCTACATCAATCGAAACACCCACTTCGATATGAACACACCTTCTTTTAGGGGTTGAAGAAAGTGAACTTTTATATTTCTGACTGCGACATTGTCCTCCTCGCACTGTTGCTATACAGTCTCGATTACACATAACGGGGCCTTTACGCACTCGACTGCTAACAAGAATAATCCTAATGCAGCTCTTATGACTAGCACTTGAAGTCCGATGATCTTACTACAGCTCTCCCGGCATTTCACGAAACAGCAATGAATTAACTAGAGATAGTCATTTATTGAATTATACCCTAGATAAAATCCTGGTGGTGCAGTATAGTAGCGTAACTACCACTACAATAATTATATTTCAATTCACTAGTATATAAGACATGTCTATTGATTCTATTTGGAGGTACAGTTAGATAGATGACAGTTGATATTGTCGGTACCATAGCTCTACGAAATTATCATACGTTTTCATATTTAAAATATGGAGAAACAAACAAATAAATAAAAATGAAATACTTATTATTATAATTATAGTATTATAATTTCCTTACCACTGAAGAAAATTATCCTCGAAAAGACAGATATGCATTGGAAAGTTCTTAAAAAATAAAAAATAATAGAAAAAACTTAAGGAATCCTCCTAAAAAAAATTACTTTTAGATTTTAAATTAATGATATAAGCATGTAAACTGCATTATGCATGTGGATTGTATATCTTAAACGTTGTAATAAGCTTTGTTCAAGTTTGTATAAACTATTCAATAATTGTTTCAAACCAATAATTGTATCGCTAATTGTTTTAAAACACTCATTTATGATCGTAAAAAAAAAACATGACATAAATATTTTGGAGAAAATCTTAGAAATATTTTTAGTGTCAACAGCACTAAACTTTAACTTAGCAAAATTTCCTTGTCTAAGTGACTCAATTCACTAGTATATAAAACATGTTAACTCCATTCTATCTAGATGAACTTTTACAATAGACTCTTGGAAAAAAAACTCTCTTTTTTGACGATTAATCCCTGAGTTGTATTTGATTGTTTTTGACAATCATTCAGTTCGAGATTTTTAATGAAACACGCTTTTTCAAATATTTGATCAAACCGGATCACCAACAGTGTGCTATCTCAATTCAAGTTCTATTGTCTTATAGTAATATGATTTTAAAATTCTTTGACGGGTTGGTATAATGGTTAGTTCGCTTACTTTTCAAGCAGGTTCGTAGAAAAAATGAAGCTAATACTCCTTTTATTTTTAATTGTCTATCCTAAATAATTGTGTAAATAGATACACAGCATTCAGTCTAATTCTTTTGACAAATTTAAGAGTTCGTTTAACGATTTTTCTTTAAACGAGTGAATTAAATAAATTCTCATTTGAGTAAAATATTTGTCTAATTAAAATTCGTTTGGAGCATTTACTAGTAAACGCAAATTTTAATAGTGTGAATATAATAATAGTTTTATAAATTTAGGGTATTACGTTTTTGCAAAGCATTAGAAATATTTTAAAAAGTAAAAGAAATTTAAAAACTACTTGCATACAAATTCAATACTATGAAATTCAATACTTCAATGCAATTTAAGTTTCTTTTATAAAACATTTCTCAACAAGTCACCAACAAGAATAAAGAGATGCATTTGCTGTTGGGATGAAAAAAATTACTAAACATCTCTTTTCAGTTAAGAAAAAGGAAGAATTCTTTCCAGGAATTCCAAGGCAAGCTGAAGAACTGAGAACCAAGTATTTATTTCATAAGATTGAATGTCCAGTAGAAGATCAACTCGTATACTTATATATCTTCTAAGAGAAATCTTTTCGTTTTACTAGAGTTTGAATAGTCAGCATTACTCTAGGAGATTCACGCGAAAAAAATATCTCTGCAAATTTAAATCGTGATCCTTAATTATGCATTCAACTTCTCTAAATACAGATTCAAATTACCTAAAGAATGTTTTCATTAGTTTTATATGAAGTTATTTTTATGTAGTTAGTTAGTTTTAAAAGTATTTCTGAATTTCTTAAACATATATTCTAAGAAAAAGGAATGTTTTCTTAACATATATGTTTAAAAACTTCATTAAAAGTGAAGTAAAATGAAAAGTGCGCCAACAAAAGGATCATCCCAAATAACTTTTGATCTAATGATCGGATCTGCGCGTTTTAGGACTCCATCTTAAAGATTCGAGGGAGTGACCTCAAATATGTTAATTAATAAGCGCATACGATATTTTAAGTTACTGAATCAGACACAAAAACGTACTTTCTCTGAATAAACGCATCTCTTTTTTGAATTTTGATCCCCAAAATACTTGGAATAGCCACAATCGGGGAATATGGTCTCCATAGTTTGATTAGAAGAGCACTACAAAGTTTGAACCCTTTAATGTTCATTTTTTTTGCGTATTTCGTTATATCTCGATAACTTTTTAGGCGAATTGAAAAATGTTTGCACACAATTATAAAATTCCTTCATCCAAAGATAATTTCATGAAAAAAAATAAATTGTAGTAAATATTTATGAATTTTTATTATTTTATTTAAAAAAGGTCAAAGAAATATTGAATTGCAAGGTATACAATTGTCTGCGTAATTTTAAAGAATATAATTTTACATGGAAAAATACGAAATTTGATCAGATTTTTAAAATTCCATTTCTTAAAAACTATTCGACCGATTTTGCTCAAATTGCGCATTTTGCCATGTAAAATCATATTTTTTATGTGGTTAATTCCATGATGTAAAAAATTGTATAACTTAAAATAAAAAATTTTTTCGACCGAAATTTTTATTAAATAAAATAATGAAAAAAATCTGAAATAATTACTAAAGTTATTTTTTGCATGAAATTATCTTTGGAACAACGAATTTTATGATTGCGTGCAAAAATTCTTAATTCACTTAAAAAGTTCTCGATATATAGCGAAATATGTAAAAAAAAATTATCATTAAGAGATCCAATTTTTGCAGCGCTCTCCTGATCAAATTATTTGGATCATATTTCTGAGACTGCATTATTTTGGATTTCAGAAACCCGAATTCGTCGGAAAAAAGTTATGTTTATTCAAAGAAAGAACGTTTTTGTGTCTAATATTATTAATTATAGTCTATAGTCTACTATTATTAATTAGTATATTTGAGATCACCACCACGAGTCAATAAGATTGAGTCCCAGAACGTGAAGATACGATCATTCAATCAAAAGTTATTGAGGGCGGTCCACTTTTTTGAGCCCGGTATATAGGTTATGGTTCACAAATCAATATTTTTAGTTTATTCATTGAATATAAATGAACGTTGAAAAATTATCGTGCAAATAAATAAGATAGGATGATTTCCGAAGATTTATATTGCCTCTTTTGCTTTGTTCAACTTTCATAATTACTCATAAGTTTTTAATAATGTTCTTCTCTTTAAATATTAATTTGCTACTTGCTAAACATTTTTTACTTCATTTTTTACAAAACTTTATATATACGTATATATATACGTATATATATATATATATATATATATATATATTCATTTAGAGCGGTGTGGTTAAGTAAAGCATATTTTACTTTGTTATTTTTTCAAAAATTCTAAAAAAATAGCAAGTTTATAGTAATTAAATAATAGGTTTCACTTTAGTTTCGCGAAAATTCTTATCCATCACGATTAATGTATAAATTTTTAAGTGTGTTTTTGCTATGGAACCGGAATAATTTATTATTGTTGATGAGATTATATCATAGTTCAGAATTAGTTCGGTTATATCACACTCGTACCATTGAACAACAATAAAATTATGACATGCAATTAAAATTCTTTTTGTGGTGCATATTTTTTAATACTCTTATAAATTTGAATAAAACTTGAATAGCATCTTATTAATAAATTTGCGATAAATTTCATATTTTTAGTAAATTGGTATAGGTTATATTGCTTTTTTTTTAAAAATTAACCTGCTTCTAGAAAGTATTTTTAATAATCCAATGTCAAGACGATTAACTAACTAATGGGTATATTCGCAATAGGCTTCACTCGAGAGAAAGAAATGGAAAAAAATTACATTTAAATCACTCGGATGTTTTAAATAATTTTTAATTTAAGTACCAAAGCTACTTTTAAATAGTTGCGTACTTTGATTTTGCCAAAAAGTTATTTTTTAGTATATGATATGCAGTTAGTTCTCTTTTTAGTATAACATATGTAAAAATCTGGAAAAATCCTTCTGATTAAAGTTAGAAGAAGCATCGAACCGTGAAAATAAACTGAATAGGTTAAAGATATGTAGGATTATAATGTTCAAAACTTTTGAATTATTAAACTTTATTTAAAAGGATCAATATTTTGTATTTATCTTAGTTAGAACACGATATGAGATTTAGTTTCATATCTGTATTGTGTGGGGCTTAAAGTGACTCTAAGATTTTAAATACTTATTTTTCATTCATCAGTCAATAGACATTTTTAAATTTTTAGAGTGATAAAGAATTTAAGCGAGAACAATATCTAAATTCTTAAAACTTAAATTAAGAATATAAAAAAAGTAAAGTATCATTAAATTTTGAAATCAAAATTTAAGTGTACATTTAGATTTTGATTACATTTAGAAATGAGTCAATTTATAGACCATTTAAAACTCAATACATCAAAAGTAAGGTTTGTGTATTTTCGAATTGTAACATTGTTCGTGATTTTGTGACAAGAATAATTGCAAAATAAAACTAAAAAATGATGGTAAAAGATCTTGCCAAATCTAAATTGTTTAAAAAAGGTATTATATGTCAGACAATATGTACAACAAAGAGTTGTAGAAAAACACAGGGGATTTAAATTAATGTTAATTTCCAAGTAAAACATCTACATTCGGTCTCAAATCACTCCAAAAAAATCACTACAAATATTTATGACGTTAAAAAGAAAAATATTCTTTATTCACTTGACATTGTGAATTTGAAATTGATATATACCTTAAAAAATATACAACCAGTTCTCGGTAAAATAATTTTAAAGCCTAAAAATCCTGTTTGTGTATTATTTATCTAGAAGATTCATGACTGATTTTTGTAAAAAACTATTTTGCGTTAAAAGGGGATATTGAATGTTAAAAATGTTATGAAATTTTTCACAAATTGTAATATTTTATAAGGTCGGCTACATATGGCACGGGGGCAAAATTCTTTTGTGTCTCATTTTTAGGTAATTATGTAATTATTAATTTTTTTTTAAAACTGAAAAAAGATAAAGCGTTTAGTTTCCACGATATTGCAGAAAGACCAGGGAGAAAACGATTTTGCATCATTTTATTCCATAATCGTCGTTGAACAGCCGATCCTTTTTTATGGGTTCACGACTACTAAAGTTCAACTCCGTAGCTTTGTAATTTTGAACCCAATCCTAAAGATAAGGGAACTCCTGGATCGAGTATTGGGAGAAATTTGCTTTCGTGGAGGACTTTTTCGGTTGCATGGAGAGGAAGAACAATCTCCCACGGTTAGCCTCATGGCAAGAGGACTCTAACCCATGATTCGTCTACGACTGAAGATATTTCACGTCAGCACTGTGGTCGGTGCAAGCTGGATGCGGAATTCGTATTGACTGGTATTCGAACTCGGTTCGCCTGATTGGAAAGCGAACGCTATCTCCTGAACCATCGCGGCTCAAAGTGTCTAATTAAAGAAAAAAGATAAATTTTTTGAGAATGTTCATGTATTTTTAAATAACTAATAATTTTGTTTCGTTCGCAAGATCATTGCATGACAAAATAAATATAAAAACCTTTTAAAACTTAATGCAATATAAAAGTTATATAGCTTTAAATATATTTCTGTTTAAATATAAATAAAAAAATAGCTTGAGTTTCCAAGTAATTCTACTTTTAAAAAATATTTTTTTTTAACATTTTAAAGTAAAAATGCTTCAATCGACAAAAAGGAAAGAGATTATACTAAAAATGTAACAATGCATACGAAGAATAAAAAATAATTGCTAATGCGCTTGACATTTAGAAAAATAAAGAATTATATTTCATCAATTTAACTTTTTTAAACATCTGAAAAGTTATTGTGACTTCCCTAAAATAATCAAGGACTATTTTAGAGATCCGGTTATCTTCAAACGCTTTTAAATGACTTTTAAACATTTAAATAACTTATTATTTTTTCGATAACATAAGTTATTCTGACTTAAATGCGCATTATATTTCTAAGTTCCCTTTATTATTAAATAAAAATCTAACTTTGTCCTTAAGAAACGCAATACATCTTTCAGATATTGATTTTAAATTAAATTTTATTTTTTTAATTAAAATTGATTTGAACACGCAATTTATTATATCCACTAGCATTTTAATCCACAGAAATAAACAAGAATACATTTTTCGACATACATATGACAATTTTTTTAATCTTTCCGTTCTATATATATATATATATGTATATATATATGTATTTTTTATAAACTACTTGTACATAATCTGAATATGTACTTGTACATAATCTGAATGTATATATATATATATATATATATGTATTTTTTATAAACTACTTGTACATAATCTGAATTTGTAAATGGAATGAAAAATAATGAAGATGGTCGTTCGTTTTAAAAAAATAATATCTTACGAAGATGGGATGTTAATTACGCAAATGGATGTTTCGCGATTTTGAATTATGTGATTTATTAGACCCTATAAATTAAATATGACGTTATTGAGCTTTTAAAGAGCTAAGTCTAAGCTCTCTAAAATGACCAACCCTTTTATTATTGCTTAAGGAAATAACTGAATCCAAAGGCTAATTTTTTTAAACTCGCACATGAATATTGCTAAGAATATTGTATATCTTTTTAATTCAATTCAATTCTAAATACTATGAGTTAAAATCATGTAAGCTATATATATATATATATATATATATATATATATATATATATATATATATATATATATATATATATTACGGAAGGAAATAGCAGAAAGAATTTCAAATTATAAAAGAAAAGAAATTACTGAAAATATTACTTTAAAAATGTACTTTTAAAAAGATAAGGAAAGAACAAAAATTATAATTTAGAAAAATTAACAACGAAAAGATCTGATCGATCCATCAATTCATATAAAAACTAATGCTTTCTAACTTTATTTAGGTTGTCGAAGGAAAATACATGAATACAATAGCGCTAGAAGCACCAAAATGGAGACCGCTTCGTTATCATATTTAAACTTTTGAATAACGAAATTTTGAATATGGAATTCACTTAATTACACATTTCAGAATAATTATTAATTTTTCGCTTTGATATTTCCTTAATATAAACGAGAAAAAAAGTAATTTTATAAGGTAAACTTGTATTCACAATCAATAATCTGGGAATATAAAAGTCTATGTTTAGGATATTAAAATAAATATTTGAAAAGTCTTTCCATGTTTAAAATTTGTGATGATGTTGAAAAAGCTTCTTTTAAATAGAAGCGTTTATTGGAATTTAGAAATACAATAGATATAAATGATTTCGCCTATCAGATTTAAAAAGTCATATTTGATAAAATAAGTAAGAAAACTGAAGAGTATCTTAGATAAATAACTCAGATAAGGATATTAAATATGTGTAGCTATTAACGGTTTCAAATAGCTAAAAGGGCTGAATAAGATATTTTTCATAATATATGAAGTGAAATTCTCTTTTGTAGAGGAATATAAGAAAGAACGATTTAAAAATAAAAGAAATGTAATCATAAATCACTTAGACTACAGAATCAAAGTGAATAATTCTTTAAAGTATTTTTAGGGTATTTCAAAGTGAGACAAAGTTGTTAAAAGCAAAAACAAAAATGCGTGTTGTTGACATAGACATTGTTATTTATATGAATTTTAGCAGTGCATTCATGCAAAATATGAGATAAGAGGATAAAAGAAAAGAAATAAGAACTGAAGTAAAGTAAGAAAAATAAAAAGTTTTATTCACTGCGCATAAGCTGCAAGTATATGCTCATAAATACATATAATCTCACATTATCCGCAAAAAAGAGTGCTTAATAATATTGTATATATATAGCCGAAGTAAAATATATCGGTACAATAGTATACCATTGTAAGTATATAATATATTTATGTATACAATTGATATATAATATTAGAAAGTAAGCTTCTTGCGGATATAATCGTAACAGCTGATGACAAGATTATATCTTTTCATTATTTTGTTTTCGGCTTTTTAATTTTTTTAAGAATGGAAAATTGTTTTAAAAATTATTATTTTAATTATTTTTTTTTTCATATTCTTTTCTCTTTTTCACAAATCTTTATTGTATTATTGATTTATATATATATATATATATATATACACTGTAAAAAATTTCATTCTAAAATTATGACAAAATAACTGACAGCTGTCTGCTCATCCGATTAACCGTAAAGTTTGCGGTAAATACAATTTTTTTCCTTTATGGGTTTGAAACCTTTTACAAAAAGTATGGTTATAAAACCATGAATACTAAACTATACGGTTTTTTAACCAATTACAACTAGCATTTTTCAAAAACGTAAAAATAGAAAAATATTTAACTAGACATAGGAGCTCGGCTTTTCGTAAGGTAATGGACATTGAAGAGTGTATGAGACAGGAAATTCTT